>APFE031338922.1:100257-134020 GCA_000404065.3 Pinus taeda | reverse complement strand
CCCTATCCATTCATGCACCCAGTTTTTTTTATTTCTAGGCCCAACACTCGACTTTCAACCAAGTCGGGGTTAGTCCCCTTCCTTGGTACATCTTTCTACTTGACGAGGGCATAGTCCCAAAGTTGATTAAATTTACAATATTAATACATAATGGTTGAAATATTATATAATTATATTATATAATATATATATATAACATGGAATAGTGACTTAGTGGCCCACGTGGTTGTGTAACATTGTAACAACGTTGTTCATTTTCCACATGGCATTATCTCAGTGGCTTAGGTGGCATTAGTTAGTAGTACAGCATTGTAACAAAACCATTCATTTTCTACATGGCAGCGGGTTAGTTGTGTAGGTGGCAATAGTGAGATGATAGGCCAATCGGGTGGAGTTTATCATCAGCGACCTAGTTTGTTATTTCTAGCTCGATCCCCCTCCTCGACTACCAAGGCGACACCCGGACCCTCCTCGACGAGTGACATCGACCTTTTTCGTACTTGACCCCAGCGTTTACCCAACCAAATTAAAAAATATATATATTATTATATATTTTTTTATGTTATATATAGATATATGACAATAATATGATAATTATACATATGATAATACAAATTAAGGAAGTGACTCAGTGGCCCAAGTGGTAGTATAGCATTGTAACAATGTTGTTCATTTTCCACGTGGCATCAGCTCAGTGGCGCAGGCGCCAGTAGTTGGAAATATAGCATTGTAACAAAGGCGTTCATTTTCCACGTGGTAGTGGCTTAGTTGTGCAGGTGGAAGTAGTGAGTTGACAGGCCAATAGGGATTGGCCCTATCCATCAACATGCCTAGTTTTGTTTTTTATGGGCTTCACCCAAAGTCGTTCATTTCCCACGTGGCAGTGGCTCAATTGCATCAGTGCCAGTGGTGAGTTAACAGGGAATTCGGGGTCGGCCATGTCCATCTCGTCGAGTTTTTTTATTTCTAGGCCCGACCTCCAACCTAGTTGGGATCAGTCCCCTTCATTGGTATATCAAGTTTCTTGACCCAAGTGTAGTCCCAACCCCAACTAAATTTAAAATAATTTATATTTTATCAATTATTTCTTATATTTCTATTCATTTTTTAAAATAAATTAATTATTTTGTATGCTCATTTGTGATCTTCTCATAAAAAATAAACTTCCCAAAATGGCAGCTTTTCAATGGCCCATGTGGTAGTATAACATTGTAACACAACCATCTAGCTTCCACGTGATAGTGGCTCATTGTTTTGTGACTCAGTTGTTTGTTTAGGTCACAGTATAGCATTGTAACAACATCGTTCATCTTCCACGTGGCAAGGGCTAGTCAGGGTTAGCCTTAGCCATCAGCGCATCTAGTTTTTTTTATTTTTGGGCCTGATCCCCGACTTTTGACCTTGTCGAAATCGATCCCCTTCCTTGGTACATCAACATGCTTGTTTCAGGGCCAATCTAGACACTGACTACCTTCTGACCCCCGAGGCTTTGCTCATCTTCTTGTCTTGGGAAATTTTCCTATCGCCACGTCATTGCTTCTTCAGTTGTATACTGATAGGGCAATCTATAGGTGTCCAATATGGTGTTACCACGACTAGGACATTGTATAGGTTTATGGATAAGCGTTAGCTGATTAGACCTATAAGGATTGATTCCTGCTTATCTTTTTCACCACGATCTTGGATCTGATGGATTTTATCATGGTTTTCTTTCTGCTTGCACACTCTACCTATGTAGCATGGATTTATCTATGGCTTGGTTGTAGTGATTCTACAATCGACTCGACCTCCGCTAGCTCACCATAGTGCCCACTAGTGCTATCCCTCAAGAGCTGAAGACAATGCCATTGTTTCTGAGCCCATGGGGTTCTCAGAGAACAAATAAGGCCATACGAAGATTGGAATTCGTCAATGGGATGGGGAAATTCTCTTCAAGGTTCAAATACCAACGTGACTCATCTGGACAAGCATGCATTGGGAAAGTTCTCGACCTGTAAATATTTCCCACTTGGGGACAAGGAGTTCCAGGCATGTCTACGCAAGCAATCTCTCAGCCACCCCTAGTTAAGAACTTGGTGACTCCTCAAGGGAATCCAAGCCAGGAAATACGCTAACACGTCAAGCTAATGTTGATGTACAATGTGAGATAAATACAAAATCAACATGTTAACCTATCAAGTCAATGCCAACATACAACAATGCAATGCAAAACAAATCATTCGATTAGGCTGTGCCCTACTCTAGACAATACATTCCATTGTAAAGTTATAGCTTAAAAGCGAAGAGATAAGAATTTTGTCAGCATTGTTGATGTGCCATTGCATTCTGTAACACAATATTGTGACCCACGTGAGCTCATAGAGCTGGTCAACATTTTTTGCTCGATGTAACCTATTAAGTGCAATAAAAAAGATATGTTAATATGTTATATTTAGCATGTATTGTAAATATAGGAAATAATGATATTAAGGATATTAATTGAATATGATTGGGATAGAAATACAAATTAAAATGGCATTGAGTGAGGTAGTAGCTAAATGAAAGTGGTACAAATTCCATTATAAGGTTGGCGACTGTCATTTGGCTTTCTATTGATTAGGATCGCTTTGTGTTAATTACACACTATGCCTTATTCACCAAGGAATTATTAATTTTTCGTACAAAATCTTAATATAATAGCATCTCTCTACTACTTGTTCTTTAATATTTGCATTTATTTTTTTTAGAGTTTGCATGTAGTGAAAACATAAATATTTGAGCCAAGTCAATGGCAGCATACACATTAATTGAAAAGCTCAAGGGAAAAATATTTGAGGATGGTCCCACTCTGACAATGATAACAACCAATAATGGCCCACACAATTTCACAAAGCAAGTCATGGATTGAGCTTTTATCCATTTGGCAAGCTATTTCACTAGTGATTCCTGACTCTCGATTAGGCACGGGAACTCGGTGAGCAAAGTGCAGAGTGCACTATGTGTACAATTCTTATGAGATTTTAAAAGTTCCATAATTTACGAAACCAGTTTCAATTGCATTACCCTGTTTTCACTTCATTTATAGATAATAAATAATAAAAAAGAGGAAAAAATAAATAAACAAACTACTTTCAGATACTAAATATATTTTTAACTAGTGAAGAAAACATTGTAATTTTAGCGTAATCAAGAAAAAATTATAATTTTACAGGTTCGTATTTTCACTTATTTTATATGAACAAAAATTTATTACTAAGGGCTACCCATAAAAAATCATAATAATATAATTACAATAATAATAATGACCATATATCAAATTTTTTGAAATTCGGATTGCACTGCAATGTTCACTAAATTTTATGCAATCCTATGCATTGAATGAAATTACTTAGAGCTTTGACACTTAACAGAAATTTCCATGTCATTGCCTAAAAAAATCAAATCGCAAGTTTCTAAATGTTCATGACTATTAGAATCATTTGCATGGCGAATCTTTTGGATATCCTTTCAATTTGCTTGCAAGGATTTTCAAAGAACATGAAATTTGGGAAACTTGGTACATATGGATCAATTTCTTCGATACAAACATAGGATATTGCCAAGCAAGAAAGTTGGCTCATTTATATAGTGAAGGAATTTTCGAAGATTGGATTCCTATATTGCGAATAGAAAAACCAATAACACCATTAACAAAGACAGGTTATATCAAAATACAAAAACATCTCATTCAATTGGCTTGTTCACGTACAATACATATATTGCAAGGCCACACACTAGACAACCTTGCCTTTGATCCTACTAGAATATGGACTCCTGGATTAGTTTACACATCCCTGTCTTGTGTTAGAAACATGCAATCCTTGTTCCTGTTAAAACCTCTACAAAAACAAAACTTCAAAGTTAAGTAAAAAATAGTAATTGAAATGGATTGTCTATGACAGACTAAAAAAATGAGAACTAGATTACAATTATTAATCTTTGCACACACAATCAAGCACATCAATTCTCTCTATAAACACTTGAAACCTAGAAACCTATATCAATGATGTCCTCAATGACTATTATTTGATGGACATTAACATTTTGCGTTTACAAGAGACACATTTGAACAAGACATGCAGCAACAAAAGTTCAAAACCTTCAATTACATATCAAGCCATTACAAATATTGGTTGCTCACATGCTTCAAAGAAAACATAAGAATTATTGAACATATTCAGTTTCAAGAAGACAATGTAGAAGCATTGATGGCAAGTATCGTTCTACATGGAATGCAGATTGCAATTGTCAATGTCTATGTAGCATTGTATGCCATATTGCCTGATATACTAAATATTATTGAAAAAACATTATGAAATATATCTATTTGTAAGCAAATAGTCATCGTAGGAAATCTCAACATTAACATGCGTCAAAGTAGAAATAGAACAAAGACACTAACAAACTATATGCATAGCTACAACCTTCATTTCCTTCTAGATACAAATATTTATGTGGCCACATCGCTCATTGATCATGTATGGTCTAACATAACAAATGGCTACAAGATCTACGTGCTATATACATATTGGGCAAATCATGACACAATTTGTCTCACAATGGACCATATATATGCAAATGAATCTTAAAACATATTCAACTCTTTCCATATTTGCAATTAAATCATTTTTCTCCCCTTTTTGTCGCCATTGAAGCTTAACCATTTATTAATGTTCTTTTGGAAGTGTCCATTGCATCCATATGAAAAGAAGCTTTAAATGCAATTTCCTTTCTGCTATAGAAGCAAAATGGATCAAAGTTGTAGCAACCAAAAAGAGAAAAGGCAAGTATTTACAAATACTATTTCTACTTCTCTTTGGTTCCTTATTTTCATATATAAATTGGTTTCCATGTATCTATTGTCACTAATTGCATTTCTCCACACATTTTCATTTGCACTACAACAAATACCTTGCAGCCTTGAGCAGCAAAGCAATACAACATCACAACAAGATAAATAACTACAAAAATAATCAACAAGACAAGCTAATCTATGCCCATTGCTTATTTGCATCTGTCACATTTGCAGTATGAATTTCAACATTGTCTTGTTGTAATTGACTTTGATTTGCATGACCTATACATAGCCCAAATGCATTGTCAACCATTCCAATATAGATTGAAGAATTGAACATCCGCCAATCTTAAAAATTGTTTCATGGCAACGTCATGGTTGTCTACAACACATTTTTGAACAAAGCATTAGGGGAAGTTTGAGGTCTAAAATGGGCCTCCTAAGAAAAATGTACAACCAAAATAAACTTTATAAGAACCAATAGGATTCAAGATGATGATGTCAACCATGGGGATGATTCACCATTTCTGGAGTAAAAAAAGTAAAAAGATTAAAAAAAATAAAATAATAAAACTACTTTTTCAACTTATCTCCCTAAGGTTTTACTCAAATTTCGAGCGGGAGTACTTGTTGGATGCAAAATTTAATTCCTCATCCAAGGAGTACCCATGTTGCATACTTTCGATGGACCATACTACACGAAAAATGAGAAATACATGAAAAAACACAATTGAAATCACGTTTTTCATGTATTTCTCATTTTTCATGTAGTAGGGTCCATCAAAAGTATGAAATATGGGTACTCCTTGGATTAGGAATCAAATTTTGCATCCAATGAGTGTTTCCGCTCGAAATTTGAGTAAACCCATAGGGAGATAAGTTGAAAATACGAGTTGAAAAAATAGTTTTTTCTTTTTTCCCTCTAAAATATGATGATGTAATCTAATCTTATTTTATTATTTCCACTATTATTTTATAATTTCCTTAGGAGGCCCATTTAGACCTCAAAATTCCCCTAATGCATCAAAAACACGTCAAATAACGCATGTTGACTTGACTGATCAAGAAGGATTGAAAACAATCGTAATATGTGTTCCAAGTGACCTAATCTAAAAACACAATCAAAAGATCTTGCCAGGAAAAGGAGTTGCAGTCACAAATTTCCAGATTATATAAAAAATAAACTATGATTGTGGCGACTGTGACCACATTATGTTGTTATACAATACAAGCACTGTAGAAAACATCGACATTATTTGTGTTGAATATAGATTTGTTCTCAATGCAACAATAAAACAGTTAGGAGAAAGCATAGAAACATTCCCAATTGGAACAGTTGCAGCACTTGTAAAAATAGTCCAAAAAGTTGGAACGCAATATACACTGCAAATTAGAGACGGAAGCTCTGAAGATGATAAGGCATAGATAACATGCTCACCCTCGCACCAGTCACCCATTAATCTTATGCATTTCAACTTTTTGTCTATATGCAATATCAATAATTACATATTTTTTGGTATTTTATATCACAGCTACAACTTTTTGAAACTTTGCATCTATATTCAATGAAATGGAACAAAAATCACAAATGGAGATATGCCTATTATGCTCTTCAAAAACATAACAAAAAGAAAAGACCTCAAGGAAAAAATATATGTACAACACAGGCCACATTCATAACGCATTTGAACACTGATATACAACAAGACCTCAAAAAAATAATCGACAAAACAATCCAGGTAAGTACATACCCAGTAATGTACTTATGTTTCATTCCACACTTACTTATTTTTCATTACACACTTGTTGACTAGTCTTCTTTTCTAACAGGTGCAAGGAATACTTATTGTTGCAAATGCATACTCTACACCATTTGAACTTGTTTGTGTAGTATGCAGTTTCCCAATGTCATCATCTGCAATGATAGAAGATATGGAAATATTTTGTGTTAAATGCAAACAACAAACCCCTTTTCTCTTTCTACATTTTATCAATTGCATTATAAAAATTCCTAATAACGGCACATTGCATTGTTTCCTTATAAACAGACTAGTTCTAAAGCAACTACTCCCTGAATTAACTCAGATGTCCTACCAAGAATATCTGCAAAAAAAATCAACAACAAATTATATGTTGCGCAATTCACAAATTCATGGTCTTTTCACTCTCAGTGGTGACAATGAGATTATGGATGCTGACAACAACAACAAGCAAAACAGAATGAGGCAAATCTCCAACTAGAAAGTATGTCTTGCCTCCTCAGGTATCATCCTTAATCTTTCACCTTTATTTTTTGGCCATATAACAAAATGCTACAATTTTCTATTCATGCAAACATTAATAAGCGCTTTGTATTTTTTTTCCTCATGCAAGGATGATCAAAATCCATAAACAATTCTGCGAATTATTATAGATCTTAAATTCCAATGCCAAAAGAGGAATGAACATTATTATGTTATGCACAAAAAACATTTATGCTTCAAAAAAAACATTCATGTCAAAAGAAGAATTTCCCTTTTTTTGTTAATAGTGATATTACCGTAACAATATTTTACTTTTTAAATTGCATAAATTTTTTGAAACACTATCTGCAATTTTCTTGTTTCTTATTAGCTTCAGTTTCGCTTTTTTGTTAATCTGAAAAAAATAATTGTTCTACTCATTCACAAGAAATGTCACTTATCAATAGATTAAATAGATTTATAAGCATTGAATTGTGTTTTGTCAAAGTATTGTGATTTGTTAGATTATGTTTCTTCATTGTCTTTAAAACATATTACCAATTCAAATTTCTACTATACTATGAGATTTCCTTCTTTTTTTAATCACACTCCTACTTTAAGCATTGAGTTATGTTTAGTCAAAGTATCAAATGTCTGTTAGGATCTGTAAATTTAAAAAAAGAACTCATGCATTATTGTGAATACCTCCATAAATTTTTGTTTTAAAATTGTTGGATATATTTTTTTCAGAAGAAAAAAAGCGAGATATATTATATTGAGAAAATATAAAAACAGATGTATATGTATGAATGTGCCACATATCGCACATATCATGTATCACATATGCCACATATATCTAGTATGCCTACATATACATATATATCAGTCATATCAATTGACATATATATGTCTGAGTATTAAGAAACATCAAAATGGGGTCCTTGCAGCATCTAATCAGATATAGAAAATATCAAATATATCATGCATTATCAAATGGATCCATATATCATGTGCCACGATGTCATGATATTGTCCAAAATGTAGGATGATGGCATGTGGGAGTCATTGAAGATGCGGGCGTTCTGCCATTTCCATGCAGACCATAGAAAAATGAGGATGAGAAAACGTCGGTTCCCATTTTGTCTGCTCCACCATATAAGAGCTGCACTAGGAGAATCAAAATCAGTCAGTGGAAAATCAAAAATATTAGCCAGAACATACCAGATCCGCAGGGTGGCTGGGAATTTGATAAACATATGGAGGTTGGTTTCTTCATCGGTTTCACACATAGAACATCTGTTGGGGCCATGCCAAGAGCGCTTTCTGAGGTTGTCCCATGAGAGATTTTTATTGTAGAAGACCAGCCATGCAAAATGTATAATCTTTGGAGGACATTTCGCCTTCCAGAATATATATGGAAATGTCGGAAGTGTGTAAGATGTTTTGTTGCTGATCAAATATGTATAAATGTCTCTGACAGACACAGGTCTCCGAAAACTGCAAACAGTCCAATGAAGGTGATTAGCGTGGCCGTGACGATGGAAACCGTCCCCAGTTAATGTATCAGTGATTGATTTCCATATTCCTTCCAATGTGTCCTATAAGTTGAGATCACAGCCATCCTTCCAGATAGGGGTGGAGCCATGCCATTCATTGATAAGCTTGTCCCAAGTGAATATACCATGCCGCTGAAAATGAGTGATGAGAGCCCTTGGAAAGTGGAGATCACCATGACCACAAACTATGGGGTCGATACCGATGAGAACATTGCTACCAGTAAAAAACCGCCAACGTAAGCGAGACAAGAAAAAAGCTTCAACCTTCCTCATGCTAAGCCATATAGGAGAACCATTTCGTGGTCCAATGGTCCCTTTCCTGTACCAATATTCAATGTGCTTCCCCTTCATATATCTTTGGCGTATGAGATTGCTCCATGGAGAGCATCCGAAAACGCCCCTCCATAATGAGCGGCATAAAAGCGCGCAGCCAAACAGACGAAGATCCTTTATGCCCCATCCACCTTGTTGTTTTGGAATAGATATGTCCTTTAATTTTTTGAGATGGATATTTTGGTGTGTGGACGAGCCACCCCATATGAAGTTTGCCGAGATCTTATTGAGACACTGAAAGGTGCTAGAGGGTAAGTAAAACAAATGAGCCCAGTAAACAGATAGATGAGTTAGAACCGCCATAGTGAGAGTCACTCTGCCAGCCAGTGACAATGCTCGGAATTCCCATGAAGATATTTTATTATAATAACGCTCAATAAGCCATTCCCAATCAATGGTCGAATATTTGTGTGTTTTTAAATGGAAGCCAAGATAAGTGATACTGCTCTGGATTGGATGTGCATGAACCCCAAACATATCAGCAATGTTGTTTATCAATACCATGTCAGCTCCATTAAAATATAAAATAGATTTGAGCTTGTTGATGATAAGTCCCGCGGCCTTTTGAAAGTTATTGAGAATGTCGTATAAGCAGACCCATGATGAGCGGTGAAGCATGGCGCACATAAGAACATCATCCACAAATAGATTGTGAGATAATGAAATGTGTCTTCTGATTCTTATGGGGATACATCTCTGTTCATTCACGGCCTTTTTGATGTGAAGACTAAGAGTGTTCATGGCGAGGATAAAAATGATGGGAGCCAGAGGGCAACCTTGGCGGAGACCCCTTTCAACACAGAAGTATGGAGAAGGAATATCGTTGATATTGATAGCATAATTGATGCCCTCAATGCATGCCATGATCCAGCTGATCATCTCAACCCGAAGACCAATCTTAGCCAATAGGCATCTGATGAAGCCCCAGTCTATACAGTCATATGCCTTTTGTAAATCGATTTTGAGAACAACCCCGTCAATGCATCTAGAGAACAGAGAATAGATACATTCCTGTGTAGAAGCAACTGCGTCCAATATGTTCCGGCCTTTAAGAAATGCATGTTGGTCTTTAGATAAGTGTGTGGCCAATGTGCCCTTAATGCGCTCCGCGATGATCTTTGATATGATTTTGAAGGAAATGTTGCACAATGAGATCGATCTATAATCAGAAAAGGAATCTGCATCTCTCTTCTTTGGGATGAGAGCAATTAAATTAGATGAAGTATGTGGATGTATGTGCCCAGTTATGCGTGAGTCCTCAATCATCTGGATGAGGTCATGCTTGATAAGGTCAAAGAAATGTAAGAAGAATTCGATGGTCCAACCATCTGGGCCAGGACATTTGTCTTTGCTGAATGCTTTAAGGATCCCGTGGAGCTCGTCCTCAAAAATCGGCTGGTATATGGAGTCGTTGATGTCATCATCAAACATGGTGGGGAATAATTCAATTCCCCATAGAATGTCATGAATAGCGCTACCCATGCCCCGGCTGTATTGATTTTTAAAGTGTATAAGGGCAGCGTTGGTGATGTCCTGTTGTGAGTAGAAATGACCACCATTTCCATCGCAGATTCTCCAGATGGCATTAATCTCTCACCTGTGATTGGCATACTTATGGAAAAATTTAGTATTTCGATCACCCATCCTGAGCCATAACGCCCTGCTCTTAAGACGCCATGAGGATTCCTCCATCTTTAATAAGTGAATCTTGCGGCGGGATAATTCAGCAATCTGACACCTGATATTAAAAGATAGAGAATTAGGATCATATGCGGAGTGGATGTGGTCCAGATCACTTTGAATCTTCTGCAATGCAGATCAGTCACGCTTCCTCTTCTCCGTTTGCCAGATCTTGACTTTGGAGCGAACGAAGTTCATACGCTCACGAAAGTTAGGGGCATTATTAGAAGATTTGAAGACCGAGGCATTCCAAGCATCAGAGACGACGAGAATAAAACCCGGGTCATCAATGAAGGTGTAATCAAATTTGAAAGGAAAATGCTGGCTAAAGAGTCGATGCCGCCATTGAATGTAGACCGGCCGGTGATCAGAAATGGAATCATTGCCAATGGAAAGAAAAGGCATACCCACAGATTCAAGAATGTTCGCCTGTATGATAACACTGTCAATTCGTTTGGGAATATATGCATCACCGGACCGGCCGTTATCCCATGTATGAGTCAGCACAGAAGGAGTAACATCGATGAAATTCCTGTGCAAAAGATGGTTCCTTAGGAAATCTGAGAGCGGATCCATTTTCCTGCCACCACCCCAAACTTCATCAGGACAGAGGGTAAAATTCATATCCCCTACAATCATCAAGTGTCGAATCTCACATAGATCCGATGAAAAGAAGCGGTCCCAAAATGGAAATCTGTGCATATATGGAGCGTATATGTTAAGAATATGAATAGGTAGACGATGCCCCTGAAATGTGGCAGATACCAAGATGCCAGCAAAGCATTTGTCGGCAATTGCACATATCCAAAGAGGGTTCCACATAACGGTGAGGCCGCCAGAGTGACCACAAGCATCAATAGCCACCATAAACCAGGAGGGAAACATCTTCCAGAAATAGGCAATGGAAGATTGTCTATCATGCATTGTTTCTTGAATAAGAATGATCTTCGGCCGGGCAGAAAAGAAAATATTTTTGTGCAAGATATTTTGGGCCAGCACCGAGCCCACGGATATTCATGGAGACGATGTCCATCATGGAATGGATGGGCTAGCTGCATCTACTCTAAGAGGTTGTGACCGTGGGGAAGACATATCAAATATCGGAACGTCGACCAAAGATAATGAGCGAACCCCCTGCTCCGGACAATTGGATCTTCCCCGGAAGTGGCGAGAGCCCCCCTGGAAGTCTTCCGAACTGTAATATTTTTGTCAGACGTCGGGCTGATGATGGGAGAGGAACGGTGAAAGGGCTTATGAATGGTGAGAGTTTCAAGTTCTACAGATTTATGATGTAGAAGAATGTCAATATCGCTTTCAAAGAGGTTGGTGGGCGAAGAAGTGGGAGAATTAACAGGGGTGGCTGCGGCGATGGGTTCCTTTCCCTTTTTGGACAGGGGGAGAGTAACACGAGGGGGGAGGAGGAGGAAATGAATATGGGGAGGGAACCCCTGGATATATCTCCGATCGGAATAGGGGAGGGAGATCTGATAGGAATGTCTTCGATAGGCTCTGGGATGGAGGCAGAGGGTTGGAGAGGAGAGCGCGAATGGGGGAGATTAACCCAGGCCAGATCCGATCCAACAGGAGAAATGGAAGGATGATCAGTGGAGGGACGGGGAGATGTCGATGGAGGAGGGAGTGGGGCAGATGACGGGGGAGCCAAGAAAGAAACAGAGTCAAGAGGGTGGCGTCGAGATGATTTTTTATGAAGAGGGAAACGGCGTCTATGGGCGTCCCTTCTGGGACATTTTTCAATGAGGTGTCCAGTCTTATGACAGGCAGCACATCGGAAAGGGATGCCCCAGAAGTCCAGGTGTTGAGAGATCTGCAAGCCATGCCAAGTGATATCAATGTGTTCAGGATATCCACCCCTGTAGGCATGGTCAATGAGGATCCAAGCGATCCTTTTGTCTTTTTCGCCAATGCACCAAGGGTCGACGTAGACAAACCGGCCAATAGAATTTCCAATAATTTCTAAAATCTCTTTCGAACACATTTCCAGAGAAAGATTCGGGAGCTTCACCCAAATCAGGTTGTGAGATGGTGTGTTCTTCAATGGGTCATACCCAATGTACCATCGATGAAGGGTAAGGAACCTTCGCTTGAAAACCCATGGAGCACGAAGAATAACATCAGTGTCAGCAGCATCAAGAAAATGAAAACAATACCAGTCCTTCATGAGATGGGATATGATAGGCACGTAACCAATCACAGGCTTCCAATGGTCAGCTATCCATTTCCGCATCTCCATGTCGCACATTTCCAGGAAATGCCAGCGGCCAATAAGGGAAAATTTCTGAAGACTGTCAATCCGCTCAGCAAGATGAGGGATTATCCAAGTCAATGGCAGGTGCGGGGGGGGGGGGGGCGATGACTTAGCCGGAATACGTGATTTGTTGTATGTCTTGTGTGCAGCAGCATCATATTGGGAAGAACGAACCCCCACAGAATCAATGCCATGGCCAGGATAGGACGCATGGATGGACTAGTGGATAGCGGAACGATCCATGGTGGAGTGTTCAGTCGACAAGGATCGACTCGGGTCTCGTGCCTCCTCAGCAAGAATGGTGGCCCGAATCATCGCCTCCGTGGCGGATGAGTCGGATGCCGAAACCATGAGATAAAAAGTCCGAGAGAGAGTCAGACCAAATAAATGGAGATGTGAGTGGTAACGTTCAAAAAGAGGCGTACCCACTGACATAAGAGACATGTGAGCAGAGGAGAGAAATGGCGGCGAGAAAAAAACCTGGATGGAGTATGCCCGGATAAATGTTGCCGTATATATGAGAGTACAGTAAGGAAGACTCGAGAAGGGAGAAAATGCCAGAATCAGTCAAAAAGGACATGTGACGAGGCACAAAAGGACATATCGATAACTAGAGAAGCGAAAAGAATGACAAAAGACGCCGGCAAATCCCAAATGAGGAAGATATTGTTAGGAGAGGACAACTCTGATCCCCAAAAAGGCCAAAAAGAAACAGGCCAAAGAATCCCGAGAGATCCAATCATAAATGAGCTAGAATGTAAAAAAGGCATACATCGAGAATAAAGGGTCAGTGCCGGAAAAAGGATCGGAAAAAAGAAACCGACCAAAAAACCAGAGCATTGCAGAGACGAAATAAACCAGAATCGGCTTCTTATGAGGATGAATTCCTGTGGCACTCTAGGCAGCAACAGTAAATGGTGAAAATACACCACCAAGAACCAATGCGGAAGCGGAAATGAGCGCATGGTTTGTAAACACGAACATAACCCTTCAGATTTTTAAAAAATTCAGAGAGCATAATTATCATATGTAGTGGAGGCATAACCAAACGATAAGTAAAATGACGAGACATACATAAATCGCGGCAAGCAAGGACAGAATGTGGAAGGCAAAAATGAGGCCTTGGAACCAGATAGAAATCCACAGCATGTAAGAGCAGCCCAAGAAAATCATATTAAGAAAAAATTGTATAACTATTCATGGAATTATATCCCCATCACACAAAGTCAAATGAACCAGATATAGAAAAATACATAAATAGTGCTAAAGGGAAAAGGTAAGAAGCGTACCTGGGAAGCGACACAGCGAGGAATGGGATGAAGAACCGCCAGCAGTAAAAACCAGAGGGGAAGGATAGTGTATGGAATGCGTCTTGTGGCCGGAGAATGAGCTGAGACAGGCAAAAATGATGCAGCCCCGTGCCAGGAGGCACAGGGAAGAGAACGGAAAAATGTATGTCCAAGAGAAAATGCAGTATATAAATGGAGGAAATAGGAGAGAGTGAAGCAGGTATCGTGTCAGCAAAATATGGTGCATGAAGGTGAAACGGCCATGAACGGCCATGTCTAGAATGTAGGATGAAAGCCTCGGAATATAGACTTACCAGGTGACAAGTCTCGCGCAGAGATAGGTGGATTAATCCGCCAAGGGCTTCTGGTTGGTTTCTACAGCAGCGGCCTCCTCAGTGTCGTCTCCCAGCTCCGCATAATCTACAACTATGAATTTACTAAAATTGTTGGATATATATATGAGTTTAAATGTATTAGGTTGATTTTTTATTTACAATATTTTTTACTATTCCATTAGGTTTTGTTGAAAATGTAGATAAATATAATATTAATAAATCATTTAAACTTCCAAGGAAAATTCAATTTTATTTTATTTTTGCATTGAATATTATTATGGTTTGTGCTCCATTTATAATATGAAGCATTGTCTACCATGTATCTTGACTTGTGCATCTCTAATAATGAACAAAACCTTCCATGATTTATTTTACAAAGTCAATTGACCATATATACCATATGTATCTTGACTTGTACATCCCTTATAATGAACAAAACCTTGTCATGATTTATTCTACAAAGTCAATTGACCATATATATACCATCTATAGCCCTTGTTCAAATGTGGCAGCTTATTCATATCTTTCAAAGTTCAATAATTAAACTAAGCGGCAAGGAACACTAGCTATGCGACCTTGTTTAAAAATAAAGGTAATGACGATGATCTAATTTTAATATCTTAAATTAGACACAAAATTAATGTTCAAAACTCTTTTGTTCATGAGATAAGAAACCCCTATATATAACAAACATTAAAACAATATTTAATAATTTATGAAAAAATGATAAAAATATTTAATATTTTAAATATAAACAATATTTAATAATTTATAAAAAATGATAAAAATGTTTAATATTTTAAATATATATATATTTGATGTAATGATTTTTCTTGATCTTTTAAACTCCATAATTAATGTCGGAAATAATTGACAAGTTGAAAGAAAAACCAAAAAATCATTAAATAAACTAATACCATCCACAATTAATGTTTGATATAATTCATAATTTTTTAAAATGAAAAATTTAAAATATACTTTAAAATTTGTAAAAAAAAAAACATTTTTATCAAAATTCAGATCACTATAATTGACAATCAATTAATGTATTTCTACTTTGGTGGGAATAATAATTACACCTTAACTCTGGTGGAGAGTAACAATTACGAAAGTGCCCAGTTTCTCAATTAATATATTTTTAATTTGGTGGAGATTAATAATTACAAAAGTGACCATTAAAATTGTGAGAATAATATTTAGGAAAGTGACCATGAAAACGAAACCCATGAGTTTTATCATGATTTCTCCGAAGAAAATATATATACCAAAGCAATAAGGATGATAAAACTAAATAATGAATAAAATGAAAAAATTAGGGGGATGAGAAAAGTAAACCGGTAAGTTATAATATCATGATTTTTTTTTAAGAATATGCCAAAGCAATAGAGAAAATGAAATGCGAATATACCAGAGCAATAGGGAAAATGAAATGAAGACAGTGAAGAAATGCGAATATACCATAGCAATAGAGAAAATGAAATGAAGACAGTGAAGAAATGAATGTGAATATACCAAAGCAATAGGGAAAACAAATGAAGATAGTGAAGAAAGGGAAGTTAATTTGTAACTAAAGTAAGATTGGTTAGGATTTTTATAAAAAAATAAATATAATTAGAAAAATGATTATGAAAATGAGATCATAAATTATATTATGATTTTTATAGTTTTATGGTAATTTGTAATGAGAAAGTGAAAAAGAAAGGAGAGAAAAGTAAATTTATAAGTTATATTATGATTTTTTTTTTAAATATACTATAGCAATAAGGAAAATGAAATGCATATAGTGAAGTTCTAAGTAGATTGTAGATAAAGCTCTCAAACTTATTTCTTTAATGGATTTGGTCAAATGTCATGGAATAAATCAGTAATTCATTGGAATAAATCAGTAATTCATTGGGTAGCTACATCAAAACAAACATTGAAAGATTGGATTTTGATTTCATCACACTCGTTTGTATATATGTTGAATTGGATCTGACTAAAGCACTGCAAAATAATATTATTCTCAAGTGGGAGGGAAATAAATTCTCTTAGTCGTTGGACTATGAAAACATAACTTTTAGGTGTAGAAACGGTCACCAACCAAGGTAGTTGCAGAATGCTTGCCCTTCCTCAAAGGGGTCATCCAACGCCCAAGAGAAGCGGAAACCCTATAGAGGTTGGTGTGACCAAAAGGTCGCTTCAAGTGGTAAGAACTCAGTGACTCAAAACAATAATGCTCGTTAACAGAAGCCACCCCTTGACTCTTTTGCATCTCATGATCCAGTGTAGTCAACTATGGCACCACCCCATTCCTCAACAGAGGAGTATTTTCAGGCTAAGAGAAACAACATCAGCAATAATTGTGTCGGCAAGTAGCAAGCAGAAACACACCCATGAGTCTAACCATTGAGACAGTGAAATATGTTCCATGTTCGACATATCCAAAAGAAATGGTGCTCTCCCTAAAGAATGAGGATAGGGTATGCTCCTCAATTGTAAATAATAAAACTACTAGTTGGGTAGGCGTCGTAGGAGAGAGGGCAAAAAAAGAGAACCCATGAACAATTATGGTATGTAAACACCAGAAATGTTATGAAGTTTTTTGCACTCTCATGTAATTTGCTTTCTTGAGTTAATAGAAATTAATTTTTTAAAAATTGCAAGTAGAAAGTGAAAATATATATATGTACTCCAAAGCAATAAGAAAAATGAAATGCATACAGTAAAGTTGCAAATCAAAAATGAAAAAGAAAGGAAAGGAAAAAAATAAGTTTCATCATAATTTTATTAAAATAAATGAAAATGAAAATGATTCGCAATAAATTCTATTATATTTATATAAAACTTAAATATATAGATAATAAAATAAATTTAATATATATTTACATTAATTAAGTAAATAAAAATTAAAAAAAAACATAAATTATTTAAAAATAATATAATTAATTAAATATATTAAATTATAATTAAAAATAATAATAATAAATTATTATTAAAAATGTTAGGATGGGAGAGTAGATCTTATTACATAATAAAATTGCATTTCAGCATTGTAATAATCAACGAAATAGTACAAATAAATACATGAAGTGTGTATCAAGATAGACACACCGCCTTGATTATGCAAGGCAATCAACTATTTGAGTGAAAATCTCAAAAATACACCAATGTAGGAAGCATCTAGTTCAAGAGAACCTATCAAATCCAACTAGACCTACAACCTCTTAGAAACTAGGAAACAAACTTGAAGTAGAGACCAATTCTACCTAATAATGACCAATAATAAAAATAACCACAAATAGACTCACACCTAAGGCAAGTAGTAGTTACATATTCCAACTCTTCCTCTTCATGACTACTTGTCTTAATCTTCATCAATTGAGGTCTTCATTAACATCTTATCTTCTACAACACATGATCCACTAGATAGTGAAGAACATTGTAATCAACAAAGTTTATATTCGATCTATCCTGACACTTTCACCTCATACCTTAATCATGCAAATAGCACCAAGTTGTTGACATCCATATAAAGGAACAACCATCCACCAAAATGCATGGGTAACCAACTATTGCGACTGCAAATTCACGAGGATGTCCTTCTAGTACATGGTTCATTAAAATTCTTAATGAACTCCCCTCAAATCTAAAACTTCACATACTAGAGTTTACAACCATTATAATCCACTCCCAAGTGTTCAATAACTCCATAATATAAGTTACGAAACTAAACTAAACAAGTTATCCAAGTTATCCAAGTTATCAAGGATACATGAAAAAGGGGTAAGCATGCCTATCTAGGTCTTACAATGATATGCCATTTACATGTTACATAAATAGAGGTACTTACAATTAACATACTCCATTGAGTGGAGATACCAAGTACAAGCTCAAACTTTTCAAGGACCATTACATTGAATCAAAACATGACATCATAAGCTTGCTATAAATAAAATATCTAACCCATATTATAATATATATGGTCAAATATATTTTTATTCCTCACAACTTGCTAAATTGTACCTTATTTGTCCACCATAATCTAATCATCTTTTGCTACCACAATAACAATCACCTACTTCCTTTAGACCAAACTCAAAAATGCTCTATACTGCATCTAGGAAAACATCTCTATCCTTCTTGCTCCAATCTCATCATTTCTCTTCAAAATTTTGCCTGCAATCAACATTTGGATTCTCACGTGAGAGTAATGCAACAATTCATTTTGCTTCCATCTCAAAACCAAAATTGTTCATTCTCCTACAACCACCTATAGAACTGTCATCTTGAACAGATGTCAGCTAGCAATCAACTATATAATTAGTACACAGATTTACTGGGAACCTATTATACTCCAAGGCTTGACATTAACCTAAACATAATTGTAAAATACAAGCAACTAGTCATCCTATGGACATATTTTCATCTACCAAGACACCTAGGTACCCATCCATAGTATTTGTTATCTCTCAAGGAAAATAGTCTACATATAGGATGTATCTAAGTCAATCTTACATTTTTTGCACCTACAAATGAGGAATTATAGTGCAATATACATCAAATAGTGTATCATCAAGGCAACATGTAGCAAGAAACCCCTTCCAACTATAACACTTCTTTCTAAGTAGAATTGGGAATGATTTCTATGTCACAAAATATTGTCATGTAGGACCACAAAACATCAACAAGACATACATTAGACACACATGAAAATATTACAATCTTCCTGCCACTGGAAACATGCACATAGTTAGCATCTTTGTCTAAATATTTAGTGTTACTATCCAATTGTTGTCTTGGATTTCCATACTCACTCACTTGTTACTTATCAAAGTATCCAATTTTAACAAAATCACCACACTTCATATTGAGTTGGCGAGACTCAATACAATTTTTAACTCTATTAAATCCAAAGATATAAATATGACCACAAAAGGTCTACACCAATGTGCACAAGCAACTGTTTGATCCAATAAACTTACCATTATTTAAAAAAAAAAAACTAACCAACATTAACATTGTGTTTTATTCATTGAACCTCTGTTATTTTTGAAAACATCTCAAGCATCTTCAATGAGCACCGTCATAGCTCAGACCACTAATCCATGCTTGGAAAATAATTCCTACACCTCATCAAAACCAAAAGAAGGATGGGGCATTCTGACCATGGATTGGTCAATTTTGAAGAATAAGGTGCCATATAATTCAATAATCATAAATTGACATCTATATTATGCAAGATGCCTCTAAGAGAAATCTCAATATGGATTTCTATGAATCCATAGTTTCAAGTTTTCCTACCAAAACTTGGTTGAATAAACATCCTTTGGGGTCTAAGGAATTAGTTTGGCCAGGTTTGCTACACATATTAGTGCTACAAGGGATTCATTATAGATTTTTATGTTACCACTATGAGAATTAACCAAGAATTTCTTGAGGCCCTCATTGTCCATTAATTAGCACCAACTTTTCTCCAATCTCAGAAGCCTGAGATTCTTCAAATTCATTCCACAACTGTATTTTCTCTTGCATACATTCACCAACTTATAAACCATAGTTTATGCCTCAAATACCCCTCAACATCCATCAATGTCCTATAAGAAAAAGTGATACTAAGATTCTCATCTAGTGGCTGGTGAATTACACCTAAGTCATAACATTTCCATACACTATTAGACTCCTTAATTAAAGACATCCCTATAATATGGTTAAATTGGTTCTCAAGTGGTAACTCTTGATGTGAATCTTTATCAGAAGGTGATCACTCCTTCTACAACAAGATATTTACTCTCTGTCATGCCTCCTTGCTCCAACGAATTTGCAAATACACATAAACATAGGTATATGTGCCCTCTAATGACTTGGCCTCCCTTGCCTCTAACCCTATAGTTTTCCAACATAGTCTAACCCCATCTCAAGATTGTATCCATCAATTACTTGACGTTAAGGTGAAACAACCTTGTCAAATAGTGTGTTACCCTTGTAAAGCTTCAATACGATATGAATGAAATTATCATCCTCAACATCTTTAGCAAGATGAAGCACTTGAATTCCTTCGAATGTCTTTTAACCAAAAACATTGTGAAGAAAATGGGCTATCTCAAGGCACTTCATTGGTAACTTTCGAGATTGAATGATACCATGACCAAAAAAGCATCCTTCTTACCAATGTCTACATCTAACTTGGTTCCCTTCACCACTAGGATAAAAGTGACATTTTCCCTTGATGCCTATGATGTTAAACACATTCATAAAACACAAAAGGTTTACTAGTACAAGTATTGAAGGTCTTGCAATTTCTCCAACAACAACAACTATCCACCTCTATTCAACGAACCAAATTATTGATCAAGATATAGACAATAGCTCGATTTCTCTCGAATCTACTGCTCAATCACTTCAACAACTGGATGGAAAAACAATCTACTCCCATAGATAAATCGGCAACAACAAAAAACACACGACTCTACTCTTCACATGTTTATGGGCCCATTTGTGAGGGAGTCAAGTGTAGACTAGCTTTGATACTATGTTTTTTTTTAATAATGATAATTTTTATATTATATAAAAATACACCCTTGGTTCGCAGAAAATGTATCACAAAATACGTCATCACAACTCTCAATTTTTAAGACTAATCTTTCTTATCCAAAATTAAAATTGTCCTCTTGAGAGGTACACTATTCATGCAAACAAAGGGGGGGGATTTTGGAGGTGAATACCTTCCAATAGATCCCCAGAATAAACCAAAATTCATAATGCATACACTCCTAGTTTATGTTGTAACTTGATTCTACATAACATGTCATTGGAATTATTACTAATGAATTAAGGATGACCTTTATTGGTCATTAACAACCAATTCACCAAATTTTAGATTGCATCCCAGATTGGCACATCCATCCACTTCATTTTTATTATCTCGTAGCATGTGCTTATAATTCATATAGGGATATCTTATGTTGTCTTCTTGACATGTTTGAAGATATTATCCAAAACATTACCTCTTGGAGATGAACCTTTAACAATGTGTTGAATGATAATAAGATAATCCCCCAACACAATGAGAGAGGAAACCTTTTTTTTTTGGCAAGGAGGATGCCTTATAGTAAGTCATAGGCTTCTACCTTATTATTTTCCATCTTTCCCAAACCCCATGGATACTCTTAAGACTCTTTTTTTCACCGGGGGCATAGATAACCCCTCCCTCCCCTGCTACCTCTATCATTGATACCATGTTTATATAGGAGAGTAGACCTTATTACAGATCAAAAAAAAATTGCTTGAGTGCTCTATTAATCAATGTAATATCGCACATATAAATACATGAAGCATGCCTTAGGATAGATAAACTACCTTGATGATACAATCAACTAGTTGAGCAAAAATATCAACCATACACTAATATAGGAAGCATCTAGTTGGAGAGAATCTTTCAAATCCAACTAAATCTAACAGCCTCCTAGAAACTAGGAAAGAAACTCTATGTATAGACCAACTCTACCTAATCACGAACAATAATAACTATAACCACAAATATAATCACACCTAAGACAAGTAGGAGTTACATATTCCAACAAAAAAACAACACAACACTTATATTTGAAGTAAAATATATGTGAAAAAAACATAGTTTAAAAAAATAATAATAATAATAAAATACAAAAAAATTACCAATTTCATGTAAATTGTAACCTCAAAACAAGAACTCTAGCCTAAGAAACCCCTATTTTTGTATAAAAAAAACATGAAAAAACACCCTGAAATTGAAAAGTGGTGATGTTGCAACACCTTTTTTTGGATTAAAATTTTAACATTTTTCACCCATGGCATTAAAAACCAAAATCATAATTACGAAAAACCTTAAAATTCTAATAATTTTCAACCATGGTGTTAAAGACCAAAAATATCATGAATATGAAAAAAAAAACTAAAAATTCCAACATTTTTCAACCATGAAATTAAAACCAAATATCATTGACTCCAAAAAAAACCTTAAAATTTCAACATTTTCAACAATGAAATTAAATTTCAAATATCATGACTAGGAAAGACCCTAAAAATTAGCACCTAAATTAGAGAGTGGCTCTACCAAGAGAAATTTAATTTTTTTAAGGTTTAAATTATAACTCATTTGAAATCTTAGCATAAGACAACTTGGCCCCTTTTCAATTGGGCACTGAAATTGCAATATTTTTTTAACTATGACCTATAAAATCATCATTAGTGTATATAATGTAGGAAACTACAAGGTAAGTTCCTTAGATAGAACACCAAAGGACATCGTTCACAAACAGATCACGAATTAGTACACCATTATTCTTGATGTGGTTAAAACCCTCAAAGAGGGAAACATTCCACAGCCTAATCCAACGCAGCCACTTTAGGCAATTTATTAATGTAAAAGAAAGAAAATTTACATAATCTTCTCTCATGAATGGTCACCTAAAAAATGACCCTCCATGCTCTTTAAATAGAGATCATGGACTAATCAGATGTTAAGCCACGAATCAAGTGTTGGTAATATCGAGGAGAGAATGAATCGTCGGATCACTTCATGTCTAGAACATATCATGACCGTCGGATTGTAATTTACAAAAAGTGCATACTAAAGAAACACACTTTACCTAACTATACACTAGACCAAGTTGTACTTAATTATTTCCTATGTGTCAGAATATCCTAACATCCCCCCTTAAGAACAATTTAGGATAGGATTGAAGGATGTACAAAGATGACACAATAGGAGAAGGAAGGAGGCATTAGAGCCTATCCCCCCTTAGTGACAACTTCTTGAACCCCAACCATAAATCTAAGTTTAGCAAACTTCGGCTCTCTGAGAGCTTTTGTAAATATGTTTGCAACTTGATCATCGGTTGAACAATATTTCACTTCAAGAACATGGTCATGAATGAGATTTTTTATGAAGTGCATGTGTAGTTCAATGTGTTTGTTGCACTTATGTTGGACTAGATATTTGCATATTTGAATGGCACTTTGATTATCACACCAAAGTGTAGTCGGATGTTGCTACTTAAAACCAAACTTTGATAGGATTTGACGAAGCCACATGGCTTCCTTACTAGCTTCAACGGTGCCACGATACTCTGCTTTTGTTGAAGAAAGAGAAATGGCACTTTTTTTCTTGAAGGCCCATGTAATAGGTCCAAAACCAAGAGTGAAGACATAACCCGCAATAGACTTTCAATCATCAGGGTCACCATCCCAATCAAAATCAGTGAAACCAACCAATAGAGAAGATGCTTCTACACCGTCATGAATCCCAAACTGAACTGTACCTCAAACATAAAAAAGTATTCTTTTAGTTGCTTTCCAATTAATTTCATGTGGGTTTTTCATAAGCTGAGCAACAAGGCCAACAACAAAGGAAAGGTCAGGACAGGTATGGGTCAGATACAAAATTTTTCCAACAAGCTGATGGTATAAGGTATCATCGACTTCAGGGGAAGTACAAGTGACTGAAAGTTTGGCTCCACACTGAAAGGGAGAAGGGGTTGGCTTACAATCTTCCATGTGAAAGTGGCGTAGAATATCACATGCATACTTGGACTGGGAAAGGGAAATACCTTCTTTAGATTGCAATACTTGAAGACCAAGAAAATAATGCAAGTGTCCTAAGTCTATCATTTCAAACTGCTTTTTAAGGTTGGACTTCACATGGTTTATAAGGTTGGGATCACTACCAGTAAGGATAATATCATCAACATAAAGAACAAGAATGATAAGAGACTAACCCACTTTCTTGGTGTAGACAGTATTGTCAGAATGACACCTAGAAAAGCCAATATCTAAAAGAAAGCTATCAATTTTGGCATACCAGGCTCGAGGGGCTTGCTTAAGACCATAAAGGGATTTCTTAAGCCGACATACAAGGCTGGAGCCTGTTTTTATAAATCCGGGAGGTTGTTCCATATAGATTTCTTCATGCAAGTCCCCATGCAAGAAGGCAGATTTAACATCCATCTAATGGACTTCCCATTTGAAAGAGGCAGGAAGGGAAAGAACAAGGCGAATAGAGCTCATTTTGGAAACAAGGGAGAAGGTTTCAATATAGTCAATGCCTTCAACTTGTGAAAAACCCTTAACAATAAGACGATCTTTATGTTTATCAACTTTTGCATCTTGTCCAAACTCGATTCTGTAAACCCATTTACATCTAACAAGTTTTTGTTCCTTTGGGAGAGGAACAAGGTCCCATGTATCATTTGCCAATAGTGAACGATATTCTTCATGCATATTTGTGTCCCAATCTAGATGGCCTGAAGCTTCTGCAAAGGTGTTAGGATCATAACTTGCTGAAGCTTGAGCCAGTAAAGAAGAGGCTCTATCAAACTAAGAATGTGTATGACATCGACCTGTAGGATCACTTGCAAGAGCACCTGCTACATCCCGAGTAGCGTGGACCCATTTTGGAAGTTGAGGAGATGAATGAGGATCCCGAGAAGGTGGGGGAGGATTGTCATCATCTGAACAAGGAATATTTTCAGAAGTAGAAGGGATAGAGAGAGATGGCACACCCGCCACACTAGGCTTGTAGGCCGATATATTTTCAGCAAACTTTACATCTCTTATATGATAAGATTTTTGGATTTAGGTTGAAAAAGTCTATATCCTTTGACATCTTCAAAATATCCAACAAAAATGCATTTATCACTCTTAGGTTCTAAGGCTTTATGTTTCTCATCTGGAATATGGGCCCATGCTTCACTTCCAAAAACATGAAAGTGACTTACATCTAGTTTAATTGAGCTCCATGCTTCTTCTGTAGTTGTATTCTTTAAAACCTTAGTAGGAGTGTGATTTACTATGTAATTTGCATAGTTAATTGCTTCTGCCCAAAAATTAAGATTAAGTGCTTTAGATTGAAGCATACAATTAGCCATTTCCTTTAAGGTGTGATTCTTCCTTTCAGTTACATCGTTTTGTTGTGGAGTATATGGAACAGTATGTTGCAATTGAATTCCATGCTCAGTGCAAAAGTTGATGAATTTTTTGTTAACATATTCTCTGCCGTTATTAGATCTTAGCTTAAAATGTCCATATTGTTTCTCAAAAAAGGGCTTAAATTCAAAGAACATGTTAAAGACTTCACTGTTGAGTTTTAAGAAGTATACCCAAGTGCGTCTGGAGAAATCATCAATGAAAGTTAAGAAATACTTGTAGCCAAAGAATGAAACAACTGGAAGTGGACCACATAAATCACTATGCACAAACTGTAAAGGGGTTGAGGCATGCCAAGAGGCACATTTTTCAGAACTGTCCCGATGATGTTTTCTGAGTACACATCTGAAACAAACACCATCTCTGCAAGATACCATAGGAAGACCTATCACCATATTTTCTTTACATAGATTTTGAAGGGAGTGATAGTTTAAGTGACCAAATCGCTCATGCCAAAGTTTGCTCACTTCATCATTATGATCAAGAAATACCAAGGGAAGAGTTAATGACCCAAAGTTGTTAAACTTATAAAACCTTGTAGAATCATCAGCAATGTCAGTAGCTAAAATTTGTCTAGGATCTCTTAGGTCCTTAATTACAACATCATGAGGTGAAAATTCAACAGTCTTACCTTCACCTGAATGAGTTATCTGATATACAAATAAAAGGTTGTGGGATAAGGTAGGAACACATAATACATCATTAAATTTACCATTGTCTAGATGAATAGTTCCAATCCCTACAACACTAAGAGATCTATCATCACCAAAATATATATTTTTAGTGTTACAATCATTTAAAGAAGAAAACATGGCTTTGTTTTTGGCCATGTGATAAGAAGCTCTAGAATCAATGAGCCACTCATGAGAATTAGAAGAATAAGATACATTTAGTGCATATCCTGACTGAGATGTTTGACAACCACATGCAGAAAGTGTTATTCCTGAGGATGAAGTTGAAGTTGAAGAGTGCTCCAAATGGATGTTATGCTTCTTCATTGCTGCTTCCAAGGCTTCCATCTTCTTAAAGCATTTGGATTCTAAGTGGCCATCTCGATTACAAAAGTGGCAATGTCAATCAATCTTCTTCCCTTTGTTTTTATTTGCCTTATCATTTTGTTGAAATGGTTTTTCATTTTGAGGCTGAAATTGCTTAGGACCCTTGTTTGGTTTAGGACCATTCATTTTAGGATACAGATTCTTAGGATTCTTTGAATTTGGTTGTTGTTGGGCAGCTATGGCTTTCTTCGAAGAGTTTCCAAGATTAAGAAGACCAAGGTGTAAGAGTTTTTCTTGTTCTCTTATTAAAGAATCACAAAAGGAATCAAAGGAAGGGGACTTGTATTCTTGTCCTTGAGAAATGAATGTTTCTCTTGTAGAATGGAAGGTGGAAACAAACAAAGTAGGCTGGTCCCAACTTAGTAAGAATGGAATAGATAAGGTTACCATCTTCTTTCTTAACCTTAACACCTTCCAAGAGAAGCCTAAGGATCTTGAACTTGGACAAAAAATCTTCAATGGAAGAAAAATTATTAGGGTCCAATGTAAGCAACTCATTTTCGAGTTGATGGGCTCTAAGTTCATTTTTAATTCCAAAAACTTTAGTGATATGTTTCATTGCTTCATCAGGAGTATCAAGTTTTGCGATATGGAATCTAAGGTTTGGAGAAATAAACATCCCTATCAACCCACGTGCTTGATCTTGCCTATTATCCCATTTGGCTGCCTTATCTTCATCTTTCGGTTTGGTTTCTTGGCCTGAGGCTATTCTGTAAAGACCTTTACTTCGAAGTAAATCCACAATGTAGGACCACCATTGGAAGTAGTTGGTGCTGTCAACAATAAATTGGCATGGACTTTCCATTTTAATAGAAACTAAAGTTGTATATGCTGAAAATAAGTGTTCCAGTGGAAAGATCTCGAAAAAATAGGATGATTTAAAAAAACGTCTCTAAAAACGGCTTCCAGATGAAGAAGTTATGGCTTTTTGAAGAAAAGTTGTTGAAGATGTCGACAAAGTGCAGGAATGTGCAGAAATGAATGATAATGTTATATTAAAAAAAATATATATCTGCCCCCTTTCCAAACTTAATCTAATAAAGTAGTTTTTGACCAAGAAAGACTTGAACTCAAGACCTCTATTCTCATAAAGTAGCTTTGGACCAAGTGAGCTAGAGTAAAAGGTTAGTAATTTTTGGACAAGAGGAAGAGGTTTTTTTTTTTTTAGTCACTAAAGCTTTGCGGTGTGTGCTTACTTGAAAAATCTCTTTTTGCCTACAAAACAAAAAATGCAAAACCCAACACAGACATAAAAAAAAAACAAACCTTACGACTTGAAGTTAGCTTTAGCCGGAAACTATATATTTTCCTCAATGTTTCTAATTTTCTGAGATCACACTAAGGCGCAACAGAAAAGAGCATACACATGAGAAAAATCCTTCCTTTCTGTTTTTTATTTCCCCAGATCGCACACAGTCACAGGGCAAAGAGCATACACAGAAATGAAAGGTATAGATCTGGTAATAAAAAAACAAAGAGTTAAATAAACCGAAATAAACAAAGAGAAAATAACTAAACACTGCAAATAAACACTATATACCTCTAGATCTTAAAAATGACGAAGCTAGGGTTACTAGAAACCTTTTCGCGTGAAACGAAAGGGGTTCCTTACTAGAACAGATGCTACTAACATAATAGAGCAGTCGTCTTGGCCTGAAAGCAGTCAGAAACAGTAGATCTAGGAAACGGAAATCGGACGCAGTTCTACCGGCTTCAGATTTGGATCACCAACGAATGCGGCCCTCAACTTGGCTCTGATACCATGTAGGAATTTATAGGGTAAGTTCCTCAGATAGAACACAAAAGGACACCGCTCACAAATAGATCACAGATCAATACACCAGTATTGTTGACGTGGTTAAAACCCTCTAAGAGGGAAACAATCCACGGCCTGAGCCAACGCGGCCACTTCAGGCAATTTATTAATAAAAGAATGAAAATCCTCCATGCTCTTTAAATAGAAATCATGGACCAATCGGGTGTTAAGTCACGAATCAAGTGTTGGTAATACCGAGGAGAGAATGAACCATCGAATCACTACATATCGTGACCGTCAGATTGTAAATTACAAAAGTACATAGTAAAGAAACACACTTTACCTAACTCTACACTAGACCAAGTTATACTTAACTACTTCCTATGTGTTGGAATATCCTAACATATAGTAGAATGAACGTATAGACATACTTTCCACTTAAAATACATAAATTAATTCAATGATTCCAAGAACCAAGGTATATCAAAACTACAGGAAGCATTTCCAGAGTAATGGTCAATGAGACCTGTCGGACTTGTAACAATATAAACATACAACAACAAAAAAGAATCATTCAAAATGTAATATTCTTAATTAAAGTGTTTTTTCTAGAATTATATATATGTTACTACAAAGGATTCATTTATTAATATAAATTTTGTTATAGTTAAATTTCATGTATCAATATAAAAATAGTTTATTACTTTTTCAGGGAGATTAAGAGAATCCCAAAGGATTAATGAGATGATATCTAATACATGCCAATAGGAATGTCTAAAAAAATGTACAAGGAGATGGTCAAAGAATGGACATAATTGCATCACAAGAGGAGCCACCTCAACAACAAAGCGCTTCAAATGTATGTAATCATTGAAATTTTCTATTAGGTATATACAAACGAATAATTTAGCATTAAATATTAATTTTCAAGTATTTTCTTGCAGAAAAGAAAACAAAATAAAACCCATTTGGCACATAAAACAAGACAACAAGAAAGAAAAGGGTTGATATGAAAGTTTGTAAGTAATTATTAATATTTCCTTATAACAACTTAAGATTTCATTTTTGTATTTTTTAAATTGTTTTACTGCAACCATCCTTGAATGTCTTCAAATAGGTGGTAACATACAAAGAAGAGTTATCAGAATAATTGATTGACATTGGGTTAAATATGGGTTTTGAGAATATGTTGGCATATAAAAAATTAATTGTGGAATGTAAGTATCTATGTTGTCTTACTTCTCTGAGTTTATAATTAATAAAACAAAAAGATCATTAATATTAAATCTACGATTTATTATGGGGTATAAAACTTGCAAGAAACAAAGTATATAACTACCCCAACAAAAGAGTTATTGAAAGAAGGCATGAGATTTGGTTTTTAAAGAATGTGTATAATTTATGACTCAGTTCTTGCTATGGTACATCATTTTTCGATATACATTGATGTCTATTATTTATTTCAATCTTCATTATTCTCACCAATGTAGATACTCATTCCTTGTATGCTTATGTTTGTAGATGGAACTTGAAGAAGACAAAACAATCGATGCAATCAACAAAACATTCATCGAGATAATCCAAGTCGTGGAAGTAGCTCTAGCACTGATAGCAGTTCCAACAAAGAATGATATTCTATTTGGATATCAATGCAAGTTGTTGTATTTTTTGAAAAAAATTGTCTGTGAAAGACAATTTTGTTTAATGTAATGGGCATATTGTCTCAATTGAAAGACAAGGGGTTACCAATAACTATCCCATTTTGTATGACAAAGAGTCTATTATTCATATATAATAAAACGCATTTTAATTTATTCTATTGTATTGTCCAATGTCATTGTGAAATGTTACACCACTGATTAAATATATGGATGATTAAATATTATAATGAAGAGATGTGAAATCTAATGATATAACAAATTAATCCAAACACCATATACAAATGCACTAATCAAAATTTAATTGATATGAATATTGTTATAAGATATATGTCATTATTTTTATGAATAACGAATCTAAAAAATCTCAATAATTGCATTGTCATGGGTCGATGTTTCTAAAAAAGAAAAAATGGATACCGAAACATCGTACATTAATGCGCACCGCTCTTAATACGAATTTTTCAACGATGATATGTGTAATAATAAAAAACAATATCCCATACAAAATCTCGTTGTGTTTATAAAATAAATATGCACTAATGTGTTATATTACCTAAAAGCATCGGTACGACAAGATTCGTTTGCAAAACTTTATGCCTTTTCTGAAAAGTACAACATCGAGGTATTCAGAAAAATATTAGCACCAAGGCGTTATACTTTTCAAACTCTGATGTTGTTTGTAATTAACGCCTCAGTGCATGGTATCATAGATTGTATTCCCTAGTGCATTGTAATTCTTAAAGAATTAGTGCTTTCATAGAATTAACACCCCGGTGCACTGTTCAAATTAACCACATTGGTTCTTTTATATTAGTGGCGAACTAGTGCTTTTGTATAACTCATAAGCACTGGTGCTTTAAATTAAAAAATTAAAACACCTAGTTTGCAAGATTTTTTTGCTTTCCCTGGTGTCGTTCCTGAAAAGTATGACCAGTTGCATTTGTTGAAGACATAAGCACCGGGGCGATTACTTTTCAAGCATTGATGTTGTTTGCATTCAATGCCTCGGTGCATGGTATCATAGATCGTCCAAGCCATTGCAATTTTATTATTAAAGCATCAGTGCTTTGAAGATGACACAAGAGTGCTCCAAACGTTTGTTTCCATTCTCTATGCTTTTACTTAAATTTATAGCATTGATGCTTTTATAGGGGTAGTGCACCAGTGTTTTTTTTCCATTAAGGGCACTGCTAAAAAACATCTGCTAAAATCTCTGGCCACCCAATTTTTTTTATTTATGATGAAGTTCCATTATCAGCTTCGATAAAACATCCACTACAACAAATGGATGTTGTAGGAGAGTTTTTTTTTTATAATTTTTGCAAATTTTATGACACTAAAAAGCTCCGCTATAAGGTATTTTCCTTGTAGTGTAGTGCCTTTGTATATTAGCTGGTTGAGAAGAGATTGGCGTTGTTGGTGGTGTGTGAGTGTTGGAGGGCATAGAATGAATCATGAAGTTGTGATATTTCATCCAGTTAGGTCTATGTCTTGTAAAGGTTGTGTGAGGTGAAAGGTCAAAGAAAATATTTTGCGTTCTTGAGCTATCTGGGCATGTACATCAAACCCTAAGCTAGAGTGGAAGATGATTTTCTAGGTCATGCAATAATTAATGAGATCCTAGGTAAGTTGCACCACAACTTGGAAAACAAGCAATGGAGTGATGGAGAAAGCTAGGAATATATCTTGGAAAATGAAATGAAGGATCAAAAAATATCTTAGCGAAGGTGGCGAAGGATCAGAACAACTAAGGTGATGACATGCCCATGAGTGTGGTTAACATTAAGGATCACACCAAAAAAATGATGAAATAGGCCAAGAATGCAATGGATAATCTCATCAGCATTAACAAGGATTATACTATTGAGAAGACCTGAGTTCATGGAAAGGGCTACCATTAGAGTGAGGATCACCAGAGAATATCATAAGGGTGAGAGAATGATCTCACTTGTTTGCAACTTAGTGACAACAATAGTCAGAAGAATTCAAAGCAAATCTCAGTGATAATTAAAGACTAATAGTATCAGACATGCATGGTGATTTTGTGATCCTAACAAATTTGAAATAGAATTAGTTTCAACTCATACAAGATTCAAAACTTTCTTTATCATAAAACCAAGTAGCTCAATGTCTTGGCAAATGATATATTTTGACTCTAGCATGCAAATGGATGAGTCAAACATCAAGTGGAATATGTAAATGTGCTTGGAGTGGGAGGAAGTAAAAGTAACATGGTTGTTGTGAGTTGTTATGTTGTGTAGCACACATGTGTGTACCCCATGGTTATTCAAATCTCTAATTTTGTCATGAAATTTCAATCATATTTCGCGTGGGTTAGATCAGCTTGTTGTGATATTTTGAGAATAGTAGTCAATGGCATGAGGACCATGCTTAAAAAAAAAAATTGGAAGTGTGCCACAAGAGACCATATGGTTGAGAAGGGTCTTGCTGAGTTTGGTAAAGTCGCATGGAAACCATGTTTTGGAGGCCATATTGGAGAAGGTATCTGGAATAGCATGTGCACATGCTGAGTGTTATGAAACTAGCTCAAGAAAAGATAGAAAAGATAGATCAACGCCTTAGAATTCAGCCTCTTTGAGGGGGAAACCTCCTTTACATTACATAAATGAACAATTCTTGGATGATACAAATGAAAAGACCTCCTTTCTATATATAGGAGTCTAAGGGGTCATAAAATAATCAGAGCCTACATAACAATAATAATGTAAGGGCACAATAATAACAATAGTGGGCTTCTATGGGGCACAATAGTAACAATATGGGCACTACATGGGTACATCAATATAATAATTGGGTTGTATTAATAACAATAAGGGGTTACACTAGTAGTATAGGGGCCTAACATTTTTTAAGATCAAATTTATATCAAAATTGTTATATAGATATGTAACAAAATAGTGAATTATAATTTCATAAAATTTGTATTATTCTTTCATATTAATTTATGAAAGTTATATGAACTTTTCTCATTTAAATTGTAAAAACAAAGTTTGAAAATTAAATATTCATTTTTCTATGTAGTTTATAAATCCTAGAGATTAATTTGAAGGGAGTCATGGTTGAAGGAGACTTATCCCAAGGGTGTTGAGAGAATTAAATCCATGACTTCCAATAGTAAAAGTGTTTTAATGATGGGGACTCAACCAATTGAGCTAACCCTCAAGACTTGGAAAATGAAATACAAATAAGTAATTCTCAAATTAAAATATGTGTTAACTTAAGATTTAGCATGGTAGGATTGGCTTGCTCATTCGCTAGCCAATTCCTTACTTAGTTTTTCATTCTTTACAAATGATATTGGATAATATTAGGAACTTTGTATGTGATTATGTTGCAAATGTAACTAGTTTTAGTCTCCATAATTGTTGTTGTACTCATTTCAATATGTATCCTATCTAACAAACAAGAAAAGAAAAATAAAAAATTACTATTATTATTAAAGCTACCCAAAATAAGATTAATAGTTGCTACTATCCATTTTCCAATAGATTATTGTGGTAATTGTCACAATTTTCTAGCCTCACACAAATAACACATCCAACTCTATCATTTTCCAGGGCATGGCCAGGTTGTCACTCAGTTGCAGTGGATGCCTCAGGGGCCTCAGGAGGACTGGCTATTGCCTGGAACACACAAGCGATAGAGTTGTCAGACATCCATGCTTCTCATCACATTATTCAGCCCACTTTCCACATCATAGGCACCAACATCCATGGACATCTTACCAACGTTTATTTCCCACAGGAAGTAGGCAGTTGAATCCCAAAAATGATATATAATATAATGCACTGCGTAATCCCCCATACTTAAATTCAAAAAGAGTCAAGGG
>APFE031338922.1:72996-90453 GCA_000404065.3 Pinus taeda | reverse complement strand
TATATATAGTGAGAAAAAAAATTGGTTGATATTCATGTATGAAAAACCAGTACATCCTATCCAGTTGGAAGCTATGTATAGAGTCCATCATATGTGAGCAAGTGCATCACATGAGATACAGTGAGCAACAAATCCAAAAAGTAAAGTAGTAACAGACAAAGAGTAGATCCTCCAAGGCCACATGCCAAAACACGTACCCATAACCATTTGCCAAAGTATGCAAACAAAAATTTAGCTATCATATAGGCCATCTAAATTCATTGAAAGAAAAATTCATTTTAAGAGAAAATACCAAAATAAAGTATAGTGTCATCAGTGACCATACTGTGTAACAGAAACAGAAAACCATCATCCAGGGAGTGGCATGTTGTCAACATCCATCTCCAGAGTGATATGCATGCTTCCAGTGGAGTCCATGATGCCCAACTTATACATGGCATCAACAGTGGTATTAAATTCTCTATGAATATGCTAGAAATTAATATTTTGAAAAGTACCTTTGAGATATACAATGTTCCTAAGCCAACCCTGTAAATGTGGATGGGAAATAGCGGAAATTCCTAGCACGTGATTGATAATGGCTTGTGAGTCCCCATAGATCTACAGTCTCTGAATATCTATGAATCTGATGAACGATAATAATCCCCAGAGGGAAATGGCTTCGACTCTCATGTTAATCCCTTACCTCCAGCCCAATGGATTCTATAATGTTGGTTATGGTTGATGCAAATCCACAGCCCGCATCCACAAATTCCTCCATGTTCTACACCATCGAAGTAACTGGCCGAGAAGGATATATTCAGGGCATTTTTTCTATGAGTGACCGCTTAAGGGACTATATTAGACAGTAGTAGAGGTCTCAATCAGGAGAGTATATTGTTTATAATTTAGTCGACATTGAGATTTGTACCCTAAAAATAATGTAACTCCTTGCCTTCCATATCTCCCAAAAAATCAGAAGGGGGATTGTCATCTTTCGTTTCACCCTCGGGCTCCACCATATCAAGCAAACATCAATTGACTCATGTGCAATATGTGTGAATGAGAAAAAACAAGAGATCATAATCCATACATGTACAAGAATTGGGAATGCAATAGGATGTGCAAATTGTTCTCCTCCATAAGTTTGGATAAGACACATTGTCCAAGCCCATTTATGCCTCTCTTCCTCAGATTTTCCCAAGTCAATGTCTTATTTTTCCATGCTAGCCAGGTATATAGAGTGATCTTGATTGGGACCTGGACCTTCCAGAATCTGGGAAACCAGCGAATGCTCTGTGTATTGTGTATGTTGTAGCAAATGTATAAGTAGGTGTCTGCGACAGAGATAGAACTTGATGTAACACATGCCATAATCCACTCAATGTTATGCATCTCCAGACCCATCTCTGATGTAACACATGCCATAATCCACTCAATGTTATGCATCTACAAACCAATTCTATGTAAAACAATGTGAAAGTAGTTCTATCTACACTGTCATATGCTTTTTGTAAATCCACCTTCGTGATAGTAATTTCCATCTTCTTAATGTAAATGGAATGCATACATCCCTGTGATGTAACAGCATCGGTCTTTCCTGTGAAAAACCATATTGGTCCAGGGAAATGAAGGTGGACAAAGTATGTTCAATGACCGAAAGATAACAATTTATGAATTTCACTTTACAACCACTGTAGAATAGTATGCAACTTATATGGTCAAGTTTCTCTCATGACTACAGCAACATGAATAGGATGACAGATGGACTATCCGAAACCTTTCTTCACACTCCATGTGTTATGGCAATGGCAACCATTATCTAATGTCACACGTAACCTCAAAAAACCCTGGAAGTAATTCTGGCAATGCCAACTATCTGTCATAGTTCCTTCATTTAAGCATTATTCATGCTCTTGTCGTCCCATTTACGGCCTATGGCTGCCACTCAGAGTGCATCTAACAGCAAAATAGTTGAATTTGTTTTTCGGAAAAGAGAACATAAATCTGTCAGGACTCGGAAGCAATCGCAGGGAATGTCACGCCAAGATTTAAAAAACGACAAGGACGAACAACATTTCAAAGGGTACACTGACAAAAACCTGAGGTGATCAGTAACGAAATAAGACATTAAGATTCTTACGCCAGCAATTTTGGGAGTATTTTTTTAAGGGGTTGGAATCGTCTCCATCGTTAAAAGTGGTCAAAATTTTTTAACAAATCTTGCAGTAGTAGTGTTTGAATCATGTTTTGTTTTTATAGTGAAAATGACAACATCAAAAATTTTTAAGACATTAAAAATCTTGAAATTTGACAACTATTATCTAGATTTACAAAAATCCTACCGGAATTTATCCAATTTTATCGAAATTTCCGAGATTACGCCTTTTTTAATATTAAACCACTTGTTGTTAAGTAGTTGTGTCTTTTAGGCAAGGGCTAACCAGCCTGCCATAGGGCATTAAATGCCCTAGTACATGCATGTTGTATAACAATATAACACACTGCTTTTATTTTAATTTATGTAGCCACCAAAACAGTGTGTTATATTGTTATACAACATGCATGTACCAAGGCATTTAATGCCCTATGGCAAGCTGTTTAGCCGTTACCCTATCTTTTAAAGCCACTAACAAACATTGTACCCTTGAAATTTACTGCACTAATTGAAGAATTTAACAATCTACAGCTACAGTACACATCACTTTTACAATGGCAACCCCACCGAAGCAGAAATGCACAAACTGTAATTTACACCACTCCATTCGTTTTCATAAAGTTGATTGAAATAATATGTGGAAGTTCCCCTCCTCCCATCATGTTTATGATATACTAAAAGTATATATTTGTTGTGTTGTGGTTGTTTTCCATAATGATCGAATGGACCAATCAAATTCATAAATAAAAAGGTTAATGAATATTATGAACCATGCCTTTTGAAGGGGCAAAGGAAGTTCTATTTTGTTTTTTGCACTTTTTATTCGGTTCCTTTTCCAAGGATCATTTTTTTTTGCAATGTTAATTTAATGTTAGTAGGTAATTTGTAGGTTATAGTTATTTTGTATGGAAATGGTTTTTTTTATGTTTTAAATTTTTATTAAATTGATTATTATAAAATAATATTATATTTAGTTAGTTAATTAATAATTATATGAAAATAGAATATATATTAATTAAATTTTTAAGATTTAAATTTATCAAAATTGTTATATAGATATATAACAAAATCATTAAATTATAATTTCATAAAATTTGTACGTTTTATTTGGTATTAATTTATGAAAGTTATATGAGTTTTTCTCATTTAAATTGTAAAAATAAAGTTTGAAAATTAAATATTTTTTTATGTGGTTCATAAATCTTAGAGATTAATGATTACTATATCTATGAAATATTTGAAGGGAGTTGGCTCAACTATGGAGACTGATCCTAAGGGTGTTGAGAAAATTGAACCTATGGTCTCTCAATAGTAAAAGTGCTATAATGATGGGATCGATGGGGACTCGATCAATTGAGCTAATCCTTGAGGCTTGAAAAATGAAATATAAATAAGTAATTCTCAAATTAAAATATGTGTTAGCTTAAGATTTGGCATGGTAAGATTGGCTTGCCCATTCACTAGCCAATTCCTTACGTAGTTTTTCATTCTTTAGAAATGATATATGATAATATTAGGAACTTGGTAGATGATTATGTTGAAAATGTAACTAGTTTCGGTCTTCATAATTGTTGTTTTACTCATTTCAATATGTATCCTATGTAACAAACAAGAAAAGAAAAAGAAAATTTAATTATTATTAAAGTTGCCCAAATTAAGATTAACAACTACCACTATCCATTTTCCAATAGATTATTGCGGTAATTGTCACAATTCTCTACCCTCTCACAAACAACACAACCAACTCTATGTTTCAACTTATCTTCTAAATAATCAGATCACTTAAAATGAGGTGAGGGAGTTTGAGAAGCAAATGCTCTATGCATAATTCTATTTTTTGTACTTGGATTGTAAACCACATATAAAGGTTAGTCTATGAAAACTATTAAACCAAGAAAAACACTTATGAGACTATGCCTAGTTGAATACGAAGCCATTTCATTTTTCCAAATGAAAAATAACATTCCAAATTATAATAATTTGCTAAGCTACATGAAGTCTAGTCACTATCAGTTTGTTTTTCATGAGGACAACTTACTTGGAAACAGGAATAAGGAGAAATTAGTACAAGATTTGGCACTTGACTTAGCTCCAAGTTAATTATACATAAACACATAATCAAAATAAGTATTGGTAATTTTTATGGTGATGATACAAAGGGAATTTTTATTTGGGGGTGGTAAGATGAACCAACCTTTGGTCAATAACAAAACTTTAATGATGAGGGGACATGCAAAAAAAACCTCTTTTAGACTTGATCAAATATTTCTAACATAGGCTTATGGTAGAACCAATTATAATGATCAATTGACTTACATTTATTAAATTATTGGCCTTGATCCAAGACTATTAATTCCACCAAGCATGAAATTGAAGGTTTACATTCATGGAAACAGAGTCATGAACAATATCATCAATTCATTCAAATGCTAGTATGTGTGGATTTGTCAACCTAAATTTAGTATTTAATTCTAGACAAAGTATCTAATAATAAGTATACCAATAAAGCATGCATTCTATTGTGGCATCAAATGCATCTTTTGAAGAAGCTTAGAGCTAAAAACCAAGTTAACTCAATGAAAACATTTACATTTTGAACCAAGCTAGGAGAACACCATAAATAAAATTCTTTGACCTTTCAAATACTATCTGCAACCAAGTTTCTTTTCCCATGATAATTATTAGGGTAATGATGAGAGTTTTTAAGTTCAAACCAAACCACATTTTATTACCCATAGGAGCTCCTCTATGAATCTAATTTTGTAGAGTTCAACCTTCCAAGGGTCATTGGCTTCCAACATCCTAATATCCCATTTTGCATATAAGCCTTTGGCCTAAGATATTCTATGCAACAAAATGTTTCACCTCGATACTCATCAAGCCTAATAATGAGAGTTTGTAAGTTCGGACCTAACCATTTTCTTTTTTGGTGAAGTCAAACCATTTATATTGCCTTTAAAAAGACAGATCCAAATATTTATCACCTCCTACTAGCCTGCAACTTGGGAAACCATACCAGTAGCATAAGTTCAAAGTTTTCAGATTATTAATTTTATTTTCTATTTAATATATTGTTAACAAAATTGTGACTAACAGAGAAATTAAACTATAAACTAATAAATATGCTAATGACATTGACGCTAAATAAATTATACTTTAAGTGACTGGCTTGCCTATACTTCATTCTATAGGAAAATCCACTTGAATTAGTAGTTGTGGGTCATTTCCATTGTCAAAGGAGGAAAATTCAAGATTTGTTTATTGGCAAGGATTGTGACCTTCCCATTGATCCTGTCAACTTTTTCCATCAATTCTGTAATACAGATGACTAATTCTTATTAGGAATCAACTCTATCAATTAGGACTCTACCCACGAGAGTCTTGACATCCTCGTATAGATTAATGGTTTGCATATATAAGGTGGTTCTAGATTTGGTGGAATTCCCCACATCCAGAATCCAATCCTTGGTGTCCCTATCAACAATTTGCGTATCTGGAATATAACGCCTTGATTGCTTAACATGATCCTCTACACTAGAAATGGCCCTTTGAACCATAACAATGATGATATCCCCGTAATGCTCCATTGTTGCTTGCACTTCTTCTTGGGTCCAAGTATCATGGGAAAAAGAAGGACTATGATTAGAGGCCAGGGGAAAGTTGAATCGCCCTCTCCTTCCACTTTGCGGAGGAGCAGAGAGTCAACTCCTTGCCATTACAATGGGCCTCAGGCTATGAGTTTATGGGAAGAAAATCAAGTGAAATAGGGAGAGGAGTAGGATTCCATAAGGAATTGATAGGAAAGATGAGAAAAGGATAGGACAAATCACAAAAAACCGGTGAAAGGGAGTAGTAAACTCAAAGAAGTTAAATAAGGATAGCTTAAGGAAAGATAATGGAGAAAGATTAAAAAGGTAGATGAGATAACAACCAGAGAAAGACCAAGAAGTCATCGAGCCAAAATAAGCATGCCCCAAAAAATCAGAGTCCTAGAGAAGGGATGTAAAACCATAATAAAAAAATATTGAGTTCTCAGTTTACTATTATGAGAAGGAAATATATTATTCCCACAAAATCCAAAATTGTAATAAAATATAGGCCAATCATAAAATGGCGAGTGTCGTTTTGAATTGAGTTGGAGTTGGAGTTTCCCCTTTGGAAGAATTTCCAATTGATAACCACTACAAGCCCTACATGCATTAAAGCCTCCATGATTCTTCTTTCTAAGACAAACAACTCTACAAAAGCTCGTAACAACTCATGGATGGCGGACTATCTTCATACCGCAGATGTCAAGCAAGGTGTTTAAATCCACAACTATCCATCATGTGTCATGATACTACAACGTCCTCCATATATTTCCATAATAGCCTATGAAATTCTCATGCAAGTCGAATTCCAGACATATTTTCCTTCACTTGATTTCCGCATTATTTATTTCAGGTGCTCTATAAGCTCTCACATGTATGCCTTCATGGTTTCTGAGTGCAGTGTACAAGCTCCCATGCAAACTACAATTTGGAGGGAAACCTACCCATTGATTTAAACCTATGGCTCTTATCACAAGACGAGGAGTGCATACCCCCATATAATAACCTCCATAGGGAACCTAAGCAAATTTTATTACCAGAGGAGCTTCAAATGTAATTTCAAAGAGGTACCTTCTAAAGTTCATTACTTTCCAATGCCCTAATAACCCATTTTTCATATAAGGATTGGGCTTTAGTATGAATTTTGATAATTCATAGCCCCATTGCATGGAAATGCAACATAACTTCTAATTAGCACAATATAAGCCATTGCATCCATTCATATTAACCCAAATAAATCCATGAATGGATTTCTCGAAACACTTATAAGCATTATTAGATGAAACCAACATGAAATTATAATATACATGGATTCCTATTAAGAAATTTGTAAGAACTTAAAATTGAATAACCAATAGCATAATGGGCTTAGTTGGGTGCTTCTTACTACTTTGTTGTCTACATGTTATATAACCATGTCTCGTAATATTTTTAGTGACTGAGGCTTAAAATTCCAAAGGGGATCTGAAGAAATTTAAAGTTCTTGCTCAATTGAATCAAAGGCCATCCTTGCTTATTTAACCAAGTATGGGGTCATAAGGACTAAATTTTAAATTTTAGGTTTTAACTCACTATATGTAAGATCCAAAGGTATTGGGAAAGCCATTGTTTTACTCACATACTCGTGTTCCTCTACTATGTTAAGAAAATAATCATTTGAAAAATTCACATCGTGATGTTGCTTAGTTTCCTACTCAAGGAGTGGGATATCTTTAATAAAACACTAGCTCACTAGATGAAAAATGAGATAGTCCAAAACCTTTAAATTGCCATAATTTACAATGCTTAAATAGGAGAGAACCCTTTTCATATACATATGAGGAGGTATACTTCATTTGATTTTTACCTGAGACACAAAGGCAAGATGGAACCTCTAAAAATAGACTTTCTATAACTTTAAAGAGCCTTGAACATTACCATGAGCATTTTCAAAATTCATTTTAATGAATGTGAAGGCCCATAAACATTTTCTCACTCCATGCCTTCCTTGGCCACAATAACATTGTCCAAAATGAAAAAAAAAAAAATTGTGAAGCTAATATATTACAAAATGAATATTCTAAGTCAAATAGTTAAGTCCTTGGGACATAAAATTATAGGATACATTTAGGAAGGTGATCAATGTTTCGCTAGTAATGTGATCTAGTAATTTGGACTTAGGGATCAATTAAATAATTCCTTGGTTGATGTCACTTCTAATGATATTTTTCTAACAAATTCCTTATGCAATTATGGTGGGGATAAGCTAGAAAAATTTCATGTGTCCTTGTAATATTTGCAAAGGAATCCATCCAATCTAAGTGACTTATCCTTGACCATCTTGATTAGACTAATTTTCAACACATCCAAAATTATTCACACATCATTGTCTAAGCCTAAGAAATTTTGTGATTAACCATGCTAAGACAACCTGCATGGCCACTCGAGATTCCTTTATGAGACCTTTGAAATGAAACATCATTTTGTAGTGGGTGACAAATTCCCCCTCAATTCCTCTTTGGGAACCTCTAATTAGGGTTCTTAAGAACAATAATGTTATTATAGGTTTCATTAGAATCAAGGGCCTAAAAAAAACCATTTTCCGATTGATAATTAGTGTAAAGTTAGTAGAGTTATGCTCTTATTTAAGCCTTCTATGAACCAAAAATTGGAAAAAAATCTAGACATTTATAGCACTACCTTGAATACCTTCATCTAAAGGGGTATATTATAATTGTCTATCACCTTATTTTAGATCCCGAACAACTTTGTGGTTCTTTTGTCAAGGTTCGGAAAAGTCTCAACCATACCCCTAAAAAATTTAGCATGAGCAATGACTTCTTCTTACCACACAATGCATCCATCCTTGACTTTAGGCTTAGGTAAGAGACTCCAAACCTTTCTAATACAACTCTAGAAATTCTAACTTTTCAAGTGAGAAGCATTCAACAAAAAAACAAGCCTCAATAATTCTTATCTTGGTAACACCCTACAAAACATAAAACATATTGTTTTTGTAGTTTAAGAGTGTCGACTCCCCCAATATCTAAATGGGCCTAACTCCATTCCAATAAAAAGGAGGAAAATCATGGCTAAATATAGTCCTTTGAGAACTAATGGGTTTCCCTTAAAAAAATTGACTAACTAGCTAAACCATATTGTCTCCATAAACATTTTCACCCCACGTTAGGAGTTTGAATGAATTCAAAGTTGTTGCATATTTTAGGGCCCGATCATATAAATCTTAGGAGTTTGAATGAATTCAAACTTGTTGCATCTTTTAGGGTAAGGTCATAAAAATATTTGAAGCTGTGAAGTTCAAGCTTCTTGGTTGTGAGAGGAGTTGTTTTAGTATGGGTGTTCCACCTCATTCACAATAATAAAGTATATATATTTCTTGTCGTGGACTCTCTTAAACATCTTAAACACATTTGTGTTGAGTCATTTGGGCTATAGATTTGTTTTAGGAGTTTTTGAGTAATATGTGAACCCACTAAGGTTATTGTTAGCTTGATTAGTTGATTGACCTTTGTAGTTAAGGTGTTTGGTTTTCAAGGCTTCACTTGTAATAGGCATATTGATATATCAAACCCCTTGAGATCAAGGGAATAAAGGAATAATTGAAATACACACACACTTCAATTATTTAAATTGTAATTTTGAATGCATAAATGGACTCAATGACTTGCAAATTGTATAAATAACATAGATTAAACTAGTAATTCCAACAAAATTTTACTATATTATATTTCACAAAATTGACTGAAAAATATTCTAAAAGAGACCAAATTAAAATAGTAAAAATAATGAAATTTTAATCATATATAATATGATAAACAAATACCTAAAAATCTGCCAAAAAAAAGACCAAATGTAAATATGTAAACGACTTGGAATATTCTAACCAGAATTTGTTTATAATATAAATATATATAATATATATATATATAATATATAATAAATATAAGATATAGTATCCACACTAACATACTTGAATTTAATTTTATTTAGAAACATTCATGTTTTTTTATGTGTCATATTTAATCTATATTCGTATTTATAATTCTCATTCAAAAAAAAATTATTAATTATAATATTTTTGAAAATGCACCCCAGTTATTCCTATTAAATAAAATGAATTCTACTCTTCCTCTTATTTTATAAGAAGTAAATAATTTTTTAAATTCACAAATACGTTTTCTCTTTGAAATGAAGTATGTATTGTGTTAACATAAAATATTTTTCTATAATACAAAAAAATAATCATGAATTCAAATAATTTATTTACATGAATTATGTACATGAAAAATATTATCAAATATAATATAATATAATAAGAATTCATATCAATTATACTTGTAAAAATAAAATTATAAGATTTTTTGATTATTTTTTAAAATTTGATAATAATTATAAGACATCTCCAATTTATATACGATAAAAGGAAAGTAAATATATTTTTATATATAGTTAATTGAATATTCAATAATACACCTCCACCATACAATTAAAAAACCATCATAATATTTTATAATACTTCCAATAAAAATTAATTAAACATATTAATATGTCAATCCAAAAAAATAAATTATACATTCCCTTTAAAATTAATTAAACATGTTGATGTGTAAATTCAAAAAATAAATTACACATTCCCTTGTAAAATACATCTATGGGAATAAGAATATAAAAGTGTGATGCATCATATATCTAATTGTACGTTTTCTATTAACCAGAGTATAAAAATAAACTCTATACCAAGCATTAATATAAAAACACTAAAAATCTTTTTTTTATTTTGGTATCTCTCCATGGTTAATAAGATGGAAACTAAAATAAATTTGTTTAAAAAAAAAAACAATTTTTAGACAAGTTAGTTGAAGGGAGTCCTTTTTAATTTATCCTCACCATCAAGCTTCAATTCCAATACACAAAAATTCCGCCCCCAAAAAATCAAAATTGTAGGGGTGGTTGTGAATTAACAGGGTTGATTTCAAAACAAAATTTTGAAAAATGCTACCAGAGCCTTGTGGCCCAAGTAAGCTAGGTTGACCAGTGAGCGTTTGATGGTGGAAATATGAGACACATCCCTGAAATTCAAGCATCGTATCTTCGTCCTGTGGAACGTCATGTCCCTTCGTATCTATGAAATAACGTTGATTGACAGTTTGTTACTTTTTAAATCCGTTCACATGATTACGACAAAATATGTCTTTTTGGAAACCCCCCACTTTGATCTTTTGAATTTAACATGGATTCCATACTTTTAACCCCCACCTCAAATACAAGATAACGTTGAATCTTCGTCTCCACACCACATATTTCAAATGGAAGGGTAATACATTTTTCCAATGTGATATTTTTGCAATGTGATCATTCAAATGGAAGGGTGATCATTTTTGCAATGTGATCATTGCAGGGTAGTCTGCCCAGCTGAGTGATCATTCCATAGTGATCGTTTAGTGTGTAGCATGTGGCCTTCTTGTCATAAGGAGCAGATTTTTGAGGCGGAAGAGGGTAACTTGAGGACAACTGGTTCCATTGCCATATTTTTGCAGGGTTGCCTTGTAGAGTTGTTACAGTTGTTAGTATTACACAAGGTAACATTTTATGCTTGGTTTTTTTTAAATGGAATACTTGGCATTGGAAAATTTTAATGGAAATACTTTTCATACATAGAAAGCCAAAATCCAACTACAAATGATGAATAAAAAGTTGTGGGGATTAGTAAATGCTACTGAAGCAACTCCTACTGACTCCTACTGATGTCACTAAATTAAGTGCTTGAGAGAAAAGAGAGGAGAGAGCTAATTCTATAATTAGGTTATCTTTATTAGATTCCCAACTTCATCTCATTGATTTGAAGAAATCTTCTGCATAAATATGGGAACATTTGAGGAAAAGGCAGTAAATGCAAAGTTCTCATTAAAATTACAACTTTCTAAACTTGAAATACAGGAAGAAATATTATTGTCTACTCACATTAATGAACTCAAGTCCATTATGAATCAGTTGGCAGAAATTGGAAGCAAAAAATATGAAGAAGATGCTAAAGCTATATTGTTAAATAGTTTGTCATCAAATTATGCTAATGTAATTTTTACATCAAGTCAATTTTCCACGAGAACCTTGGATGAAATAATTGCAACACTCCTAGCAGAAGAGAAGAGAAAAGGATGAAATCAGGTAATGCAAAGGACAATTCACATACTGAGATGACACTATTCTCCAAGAGCAGAGTCAATGACAACAAGAACTCAGTGGAATATTTTTACCATGGAAGACATGAACATACAACGTTCAATTGCAAAAGTCACGCTAGAGATCTTTTGAATGGAAAACTCAAAGAGTCAGCTAACGTAGCCATTTTTGAAGATACATTAGATGTTGCCTCTTAAGAATCAATAGATTCTAATAGTGGTTATGAATTTACTGCCAAGTCTCACAAGCTTTTCTAAAGCTTAGTCATTTAATTATGTCATATTTAGTTGTAAGTTTGTATATGTATGACTAGGAGGTCAAGTTGTATGGTCAAATTTTGAACACATTCAGTACCTAGATAGCTATCATAGATAACTATCAGACACAACGAGCTATGTCATCTAATAGATGGGAGCTTGTCCATAGGATGGTTCATTACTTGGCCACTTTTTCTGACAGTTACAACGAGCTATGTAATTTGGCAGAATAAAGTGAGTCAATATTGTTGATCATGCAAAATCATCAACGATGGTCAAAGACATGGTCACAGACAATTGTACCTTAAATGACTAGAGTGGGAAGCTCAAAGATTATGTTGGAAAAAGAGCGACGATTGTGAGACTTCAGAGTGGGTAGAAGTCTCAGTGAAGGTTAGATTAGACTGATGTCATCTATATGTAGAATATAATTCATGTAATAATATAAGCATTAAGAGAGAGACTTGGAAATAACGCTCGTAATAACAAATAAACAGATTTGATTTATTGATTTATTGGAATCAGTAGAAAAATTGTCTTAACAACTAGTTTCGTGTTTGGAAAACGTTGGATCTAAACCAATTTATATAAGTGTTATGCACCAAGTTTTTGATATATGAATAAGAATATAGTTTATTGTATGTGAGTAAATACTTCCCAATATAAATAGCAGAGATAAAGAGTTTTTGAATAACAATGACAACTTCAATTAAAAAAAAAAATCAAAATTATTCTTAAAAATAGAGAACTTTTGAAAGAAAATAGCGACTTTAATTTTAAAGAGAATGACAACTTCAATTTTAAACCTAGGTTAGATGTTCGAAAAGTCCTTCAACCGTCAGAAGTCATTTCGGGAATGTCACTCCATGTTTGACAAAAACAACCTAAGACCAGTACCAAGATATAAGACATTAAAATTCCTGGAGTCAGCGGCTTCTGAGGCATCTGTTTAATTTTAAAAAGATTAAATATAATGTTTGGGTGCAATGTCAAACAGTCTACCCTCCTGATAGGCTGCACTAATTAATTAAAAAATAGTGCATTGCATTGACAATGGCATCCACAAATCGGAAAATACTGACTTTGGGTAAAGGACACTGCGTAACAGGAAGACTGAATTCATACCTCTGGTTGTTTATTTCCTGGGCCAGTGACTGCGAGGGCATCTTTTTAATATTAAAAAGAATAAATCTAATGTTTGGGATGTAATGTCAAACATTATATCTTACTGCTTCACTGCACTAATCACGTAGATATGGGAAATTTTTAATAATAATATTTTAATCTATATAACATTAAAATATATATTTTTTTTAATTTTATATAGGTATAATATTATTTTTATATTTTTTAAAATTGCTTATTGCTTATTGATTATTGTAAAGTGAATGCCTAAGTTTTTGGATTTTTTGCTCTCGTTATGTAGTTAATAGCTATTCATTAGATTATGACAACGACAACAAGGTGGAATGTTTACTGATAATAGATTAGCATGTCCTTGTGAAACTTTTACCTAATAGCCATATATTAGATTACCTAGTGATGAAATGTTTCTTGATAATCATTTATCGTATTAACTTGTCTTCATGAAACTTTACCTAAGATTAGCATGTCCTTGTGAAACTTTTAGTTAACAACCCTATATTAGATTACGTAGAGGTGAAATTTTTCTGGAATTTTTTCTTGATAATCGTTTATTATATTAACATGTCTTCATAAAACTTTTAGCCAATAACCATGTATGAGACACAAAAGCATATGGAGCTTCTAAAAACAAAGTTTGTACAACTCTAAAGAGCCTTGAACATTACCATGAGCATTTTCAAAATCCATTTTAATGAAAAAGGATGTGAAGGCCCATAAACACTTGCTCACTCCATGCTTTCTTGGGCCATAATAACATTGTCTAAAATGAAAATGAAAAATTGTGAAGTTAATATATTACAAAATGAATATTCTAAGCAGAATTGTTAAGCCCTTGGGACATAAATTTATAGGAGACATTTAGGAAGGTGATTAACATTTGGTTAGTAATGTGAACCATTAATTTGGGCTTGGGGATCAATTAAATAATTCCTTGGTTGATGTCACTTCTAATGATATTTTCTAACAATTTTCTTATACAATAATGGTGAGCATAACCTAGAAAATTTTTATGTGTCCTTGTAATATTTGCAAAGGAATCCATCCAATCTAAGTGACTTATCCTTGACCATCTTGATTAGACTAATTTTCAACACATCCAAAATTACTCATGCATCCTTGTCTAAGCGTAAGAAAGTTTTTGATTAACCATGCTAAGACAAACCTAAGATTCCTGTATGAGACATTTGAAATGAAACATCATTTTATAGTGGGTGATGAATTCCGCCTCAATTCCTCTATGAGAACCTCTAACTAGGGTTCTTAAGAACAACAATGTTATTGGAGGTTTCATTAGAATCAAGGGCCTCAAAAAAACCCTTTGTCGATTGATAATTAGTGTAATGTTAGTAGAGTTATGCTCTTATTTAAGCCTTGTATGAACCAAAAATTGGAAAAGATTCTAGACATTTATAACACTATCTTGAATACCTTCATCTAAAGGGGTATATTGTAATTTCCTATCACCTTGTTTTAGCTCCTCAACAACTTTGTGGTGTTTTTGTCAAGGTTAGGCAAAGTCTCAACCATATTGTTGGACACCTAATCCTAATGGGTTAGTGTGGAAGCCGAACTGACTAAGTAGTCCAAGGGATCTTGGGATGTGAATCCCAACGGTCACCAAATGTACTATAAATGTATATCAAATTGTTAATAAAATTGCAATGCATGTTTTATCTTTACTATTGTTCCCGCTGTCCATGTCTATTTAACATGGTATCAGAGCCATGATGTGTGGCATGTTTTCCCTGAGCAACTGATCTGAGTTGCCTTGAATAATGCTGGCCCAGTCTTCATTACCTAAAAGAACGCCTGCCTGCCTTCTGCTCCTCTGTCCCACATCTGAAGCCGAAGCTGCATACCTGAATGAAACACACGACTGCCTGAAGACTCTTTTTCTGAAGACTACCTGTATAATCGCTGGCTCAGTTGGAGGAGTAGCGCCAGTACTATATCTGAATTGAAATGCCTGACAGCAGTAGCGCCAGTACTGTATCGGAATTGGTAACGTATGATATCAGAGGTATTAGTGCATATTTGGAATTGAAACGGAGCTAAAGTATGGTATTAGTGCATATTTGGAAGGTAACGAAGGTAACGTATGAGAACTTGAAGGTAACGTATTCTGCAAAATTCTGAAGGTAACGAAGGTAACGTATGACACGCCTGACGCTACTGAGAATTGTGTAACGAAGGTAACAAAGGTAACGTATCAATGAGAATTGCGTAGGGTATCTGAATTGAAACCTGCAATGTATGGTATGAGAATTGCAATGAGAACAGCGTATTCAACCTCCGACAAATTCTCTCCATGATATGAAATCACAGGGCTTCCTTAGCAGTGGAACTCACAGCTGTCTGGATTTGTCTGATTAAAATCATTCCAAATGTCATGAAACTCCACTCTACTATTTCCAAATTCTTCTGACCAGGGCCGTTCAAAATCATTTTGAAATACTCTAGTTTCATTCAACTACCAAATATCATAGGAATCTATGGGAGTCTCAGCATAATCATACACGGTATCCGAATACATATTGGTTGTTGAATCGACATCGAAAAGGTTCAAGGTGACGCCAAGTTCGCCAGCGGTATTGTACAGAAAGAAACCGAGCTCTGCTACAACATTTTCGTAGTATGTGAAATTTCCTTCTGAACGAATATCTCCTAGTGTATCAGAAACCGACATCGCTTCAGAATAACTGTCACTTTATTCACCGTGTTGCATTGAACCCAACTCAACACCGCCCTTCTGGTCAATCACAGCGGCTGGCACCATCAATCCGCATTCATCTTCAGCAAATTTCATAACCCCGTTCAACCTCTCGTTCTGGAGCTGAAAGATAGTCAAAGGCTAGCGAGGCAAATTCATTTCTGAGAAGAAGACGAAAACTAACATATTATAGAGGTGCATTCGCTGGACAATATCTGTGTCCCTTACAAGAAATGACTGAGAAGCCGGGAAAATCACATTCCTCACTACAGCATGAGAAAATGTTTTCATCTCCTCAATGGTAGAATCTGGAATGCTGATAGCAGTTTCGTCCACAACATAAACAAGCTTAAATTTTGATGCTGAGAAATGCGTGGAGTCCGACCAGGTTGCTTCGCCACGGGTTGAGATGATCCACAGAGTTACTGGACTAGAATATGAGTTTTTACTGAGGGGGAGGCTACAAAAGTTGGAGATTCCTTTCCAGTCAGAAGAGGCCTTACGTGCTGCTGGGTTTAGTAAGACACCGAATGTTCCATGCTTTATCTTTCCTTTTTTTATTTGGACTTGTGGCAGCTCATTTCAGATCTTCCATATATATTGGTCACACAGAAACAAATCAATGCAAATCTACCCATTCATTTATTGAAAGGATTCTTTTGCTCATCTTGCAACTGTTGACCGAAACCATTCCATGTGAGATCAATTCTGCCAGATTGAAATCAGCATCCTTTCCTATCCTGCACGTCCTTATACGTGCTCAGATATGGTTGAAAGTCGCAGAAATCAGTCATAGGGTCACCTCCAGGGGTTTGAAAATTTCATAGCAAGGAACCTCAGGAGCACACCTCCTGGAGCTTAAGTGCCACGCTCAAGTATCAGGGCAAAGCCAAGCATGCAACCCTTCTACAAAATGGTGGATGACAGAGACTCGAGTTTAGAAGTATTGATAGACAAATGAAGAGTGCTAAGGGTTATTTTGTAGAGAAAGCCCCCTATTCTCTGATAAGCCAACCCTCTTTTCCAATTTTTTCGACCACGGGGACACAGTTTTAGAGTTTTCATTCAAGAATATCCACTTGCACGTATAAACGAGAAACTTGGTATCCAGTTTTGTAGTTTAACATGAAATTAAGTGAAGCTGCGCACTGAACATTGTGGAGAACTCATCGTATATTGTGTTTAATTGCTTATAAAAGCGTTGATAAGTTGTGTTGTCCGTTTAATTTGAATACTCTGCTGTCATGATTTTAAAAGGGTTGATTTGTGTATTCATAAATCAGCTGAGGGTTGTTCCCTTGCATTGATTATAAGAAGGCGGAGCGGAGTTGTATGAGTTACAAACCAGTGAAATGCTGTGCGCCACTGTTTGTACACTATCATAACATTCACCTGTTTGTGTTGTAAGCTCACTGTGTGCCAATTATATATATATAT
>APFE031338922.1:35827-64282 GCA_000404065.3 Pinus taeda | reverse complement strand
ATCTAAATGGGCCTAACTCCATTCCAATAAAAGGGAGGAAAAGCATGGCTAAATATAGTCCTGTGAGAACTAATGGGTTTCTCTAAAAAAAAATTGACTAGTTAAACCATATTGTCTCCGTAAACATTCTCACACAACCTTAGGAGTTTGAATGAATTCGAAGTTGTTGCATCTTTTACAGCAAGATCATATAAATCTTAAGAGTTTGAATGAATTCAAACTTGTTGCATTTTTTAGGGTAAGGTCATAAAAATATTTGAAGGTATAAAGTTTAAGTTTCTCGGTTGTGAGAGGAGTTGTTTTAGGAGGGGTGTTCGACCTTATTCACAACAATAAAGTATGTAGATTTCTTGGAGTGGACTCTCTTAAACACGTTGGTGTTGATTCATTCGGGCTATAGATTTGTTTTAGGAGTTCTTGACTAATATGTGAACCCACTAAGGTTATTGTTAACTTGATTAATTGATTTACCTTGTAGTTAAGGTATTTGGTTTTCAAGGCTTCACATGTAATAGGCACATTGATATATCAAACCAGTTGAGATCCATCTTAACCAAGGATTGAGCAAGGACCTAGAGGAATAATTGGAATACACACATATACACACACAATTCAATTATTTAAATTGTATTTTTGAATGCATAAATGGATTCAATGACTTGCAAATTGTATAAATAACATGGGTTAATATTTAAACTTAGAATTCCAACAAAATTTTGCTATATTGTACTTCGCAAAATTAAGTGAAAAAGACCAAAATAAAAAATAATAAGAAAACTTGAATGTTTAACCTATATATAGTATATAATATAATATATATATATATATATATATATATATATATATAACTATATTATAATAAATTTAATATCCAAAAGAGAAGACCAAAATTAGAATACAATAAAGTCTGAAATGTTTAACCAATACAGAATGTTTTTTGATATTAAATAAATATAAATAAATATAATATATTATAAATACACTACATACATAATACATACATACAACATACATACATATACATACATACATACATAATACAACATACATCTACTCATACTACATACATACATACATAACAGACATACATACAGATATATTATATAATATATATATAAAATAATATATATATATATATAAATAATTACTATCAGAACATTGAATTCTATTTATTTAGAACCATGATCACTGTTTTTTATTTTTATTTTTTAATTAGATTTTTGAAAGACAAAATATTAATTTTCAATTACTTTTTCTCTTTGAAAATTGATATATTTTATTGTAATATATATATACATATATACACCCTAGATGCGGGTGGTTGATGAGAAGTTAATGTGGTACGACGTTGGCCTCGCAGGTGGCCGAGCCACATGGTCGTCTGCGTTCTCACCTGTGGGAATTTAAGGCAGGCCTCTACCTCTCGGCCGACATCATTAATCCACTGTGTGGATCGAGACCTCCCCAATAAGCTTAAAAGCATGGCTTTGAGCCCTCAGCAGACCTCCATTCTGCCTTTGAATTGCTCTTGCCACCCTGCTGCAGTAGAGCCAAGCTCTCGCACCGCTACAGGGAGGCGTTGCAGGCTTTTCTGTTGCGTCGACCTGGGAAATGGTCATCACTTCTCCCAATCTATCCACTGCACCTTACAATTTGATGCCTCAGCCCCTCCCTCTGTCCCTGATTTGAATCCCTTTGTCATTTATAGTATTACCTCTACTGCTCTTGCCCCTCTCCCTGCCATCTTGGCTCACTCTTCACTACAGCACCCCACTCAGAGCAATATGCCTTGTCGTCGTCACCGCATGAGAAGCAGGCGTGGTGGTAGCCGCGGAAGAGACAACCACCCCCCTTCGCCGCTTTCCTCTACTTCGACTTCCCCTTTAGCCTCCCCGCCCCCTAGCCCTTCCTCTTCCCGCTTCCAAGGCGGTCATCCGACTACCCGTAGCAGAAGAGAACGAGCTTGTCCTTGTGAGACTCTTCAGATTGATGAGGCCACCCAGACGCCCATTCTTAATGCTACCACCCAGTCCACTCAATTTCGTTTCCTTTGCTCCATGGACAGACCCGTAGTCATTGCCACCATCTCAGTGGAATTCAGGGAGGAAGGTGGCATGAACATTGAACCAGAGCACAGCCCAACGAAGAACCTGGTCCTTCCGCCTCACGACACTGTTCAGAGGATGCCGAGCACAAGCCATAAACAGGAAGCCAAGGATCAACCAGCCACCAGCAAAACGAAGGCGTCGGGCGGCAAGGTCATCAGTAAAGCCAAAAGCATTCAGGGGGAAGCTGGAGAGCCACACAACACTATGGGTGGCAGGCAGGTGGAGGATACTGATTCAAGTGAGTATGGGTGTCCGATTGTGGAAGAGAAGCCACCGTCCTAAGACACCTAGCATTCGCATGCAGACAGGTCACATGTCTAGCTCGTTCTTTTGAATTTTTTTATCTTTTTATTGTGGTTATTTTTGGCTGTTAATTTTGAAAGTCACCATGACAGTAAATTTTGAGTTTTGGAGATGTAGCCCCTGCGTGGGCAGAAGAAACTTGTCATTATCTTATCTTCGGACTGGTTTCCCCGCCCGGGGCAGTCTCGTTTTAGTTTTGTTGTTCAATCTCGTCATATGGATGTTCTAGACCCACAAAGGCCGAGGCCTTAATGTACATTATGTTTCCATTAATAGATATAGTCTTACAGAATATAATATATTATATATATATATAATATATATATTATATTAATTATTAATTTACAATAAAATAATTTAATTAACATAAATATTCAAATAATTTATTTAATATTAATATTCAAATCACAAAATAATAAAATATATTAAAAAATATAAAATTATATATTTATACATATTTAAAAGTAAAAATATAAAACTTTACATTAAATTATAATATCACTAATATATCTAGCACATACATGAGAAAATTATTATTAATATTTATAATATTTCTAATTAAAATTAATTAAATATAATTAATGTCTCCATTCAAAAATGAATTACACATTTCATAGTAAAATACACCTATGGGAACAAGAAATTGTTATATTTCCTAGTAAAATACATCTATGGGCACAAGAAATTATTATATTTCCTAGTAAAATACATCTATGGGAACAAGAAATTGTTATATTGCCCAGAGTGAGGTTCATCGTATATCTACTTTTCTTAAGTTTTATATTATCCCAACTATAAAAAATGAACTCTATGATTCCAAGCATTAATATAAAAACACTAGAAGTCCTTTTATTTTTGTATCTTTTCATTAATTTAGTATCTCTTCATAAGATGGAAGGTAAGATAAATTTGTTAAAAAAATATATATATAGTCCATTAGATTTATTTATTTATGGTTGTTCTTCCCATCGAGCTTCACTTCCAATATACAAAAATTTCAAAAAAATTCAAAATATACACCAATGCTAAAAGGTCTAGAGCTGGTTGGTTGTGAATTAACAGGGTTGATTTCAAAATAAAAAATTGATCAAATCCTACCAGAGCCTTGTGCCCACAAGGTATGATGGCCAGTGAGCGTTTGATGGTGGAAATATGAGACACATATCCCTGAAATTCAAGAATCGTATCTTCGTCCTTTGGAACGTCCTGTCTGGTCTGTTCGTATCTATGAAATCATGTTGATTGACTTTTTGGCTTTGTAAATCCGCTCACATGATTACGACAAAATATGCTTTTGGGAAATCCCTCCACTCTGATCTTTTGAATTTAACATGGATTCCATACTTTTAATGCAACTAATATATATAGAGTTATAGTTATATTAATCAGCGAGGTTATTTGTTTGATTTAATTAAGCACATTATAAAATATCAAATAGGTTATATATAGTTTGATTTAATCAAATACATTATTAGATTGGCGATATGTATTATTTAGTTTATTAATAGAGTCTCTGTTTATTAATGAAGCGATAATTTACATATCTAGTTTATTAATAGAATCTCTGCTTATTAATGAAGCGATAATTCTATATATGTTAGATATTATTTTTGGGATTCAACTGCGTTAAGTAAGGGAGTTGTCTATAATCTTGATTTTTAGCAGTTAAAATTGTTTTTTAACTGCATATTTGGATTCAGCGCCCTGAAAAACCCCTGGGAGCCATTGATTGTGCAGAAACTAGCTATCAAACTTGGGATTCCAATGAATTGCTGCCGGATTTTGGCCAGAAAAATCCGCCGGAAAGCCTTTCAAAAAGTCGCATTATAGACTACTGCTTAAGTAAGTCATTCATTTATGACCATTTCCATGAGAGGTAGTGGTAACTGAGTAATTTCACATGATTTTGGCAAAATTCATTCATTTATGACCATTTCCATAAGATGTAGCCGTAACTGATTAATTTAAGTCATTCATCTAACTCAGTTACGACTACCATGGAAATAGTCATAAATGAATGACTTAATGCAATTGAATCCCAAAAATGATATTTAATATGATACACTGCGAAAACCCCTCAATATTTAAATCCATATATAATATTAACCTATTTTTTAATTCACTTCAAATACAAGAAAACGCAGTTGTCTATAATGCGACTTTTTGAAAGCTTTTCTGGTGGGTTTTTCCGGTCAAAATCCGGCAACAATTTATTGGAATCGCAAGTTTGATAGCTAGTTTCTGCACAATCAAAGAGTCACAGGGGTTTTTCAGGGTGCTGAATCCAAATATGCAGTTAAAAAACCATTTTAACGGCAACAAATCAAGATTTAACCTCAATTTCTTCCGCCGGATTCCGTCTCTGGAATCTCCAAAAAATCGCATTATAGACAACTCCCAAAATAACGCTGAATTTTCATCTCCACCCTCACATATTTTAAATTAAATTCATATCCAGCTGATACTACATTTTGCATTTGATGACTACTGTGTAATTTGGATAGAGAATCTCCATCATTTCACAGTGTGGGGTCATAGAATAGATAGCAGAGATAGAGAGTTTTTAAGGGTAATGAAGATTTCAAATTGGAAAAAAATCAAAATAGTTAGAACTTTTGAAAGAAATTGGCGATTTTAATTTTATAGATAGTGACAACAACATTTTAAAACCTTGGTGAGATGTTCAAAAAGTCCTTCCATGGTGGAAAACAGAATATAAATTCGTCAGAAGTCATTTCAGGGAATGTCACACCATGTTTGAATAAAAATCGAAACTGAACAGACAAAAACCTGAGACCAGTTCAAGGATAAGACATAAAATTCCTGGGGCCAGCAGCTTCGGGGGCATCTGTTTAATTTAAAAAAGATTAAATCTAATGTTTGGGTGCAATGTCAAACTGTCTATCCTCCTGATTGGCTGCACTAATTAAAAATTAGTGCATTGCATTGACAATGGCATCCACGAATCGGAAAAACTGACTTTGGGTAAAGGACACTGTGTGACAGGAAGAATGTGAATTCATACCTCTGGTTATTTATTTCCTGGGCCAGCGAATGCAATGTCAAACATTATATTTGACTGCTTCACTGCACTAATTACGTAGATATTGGAATTTTTCAATAATAAATTCGTTGCATAATTAAATATATAAGAGTGTTTTAATTTAAATATAAAATTATTATACTGTTCGTTATTATGCATTAAATTAGTAAAAAATAACATGTTTTTATTATTAATTATTTGTATGGTGGAAATTTCAAGAATAATTTATTTACTGAGCAGTGAGGTTTAGTTTATAGCCTAGTGTGAAGGCAGGTTTATTCTATAGTCTAGTGAGTGTGAAGGTAGGCCTATTTTGTAGTCCAATATGAAGGCGACTTGTAATTATGCTCGTTTTTTTTAAATAAAAACCAGCATATATCTATGTTAACCATCTATTTTAAGCAGGGATTAAATTTCTTTAGGTGCAAAGTTATTCTAGAGTGCAAAAAACAATGTGTATGTTTTTATTATTTAAATTGTATTTTTAAATGTTATAGAGATTATACATTAAATTTAGTTTTTTTGTTAATATGTAATATATTTTTACATTAAATTAATTTTTATTATTATTAACATATAATATATTTTTAAGTTATTCAATATTAATTCATATTAAATATTTATTCATAATTTACATTGGATTATTTTATTTTATATAATATTAAAATATTTGTAGAATTGAGGCTTCTGTGATCCATATCAAGTTATGAGAAAAAATTTCGATGCAAATCACATCAACAAGTGTGGTTCATCGTCAGGACAAGTTGAAGAATCAGACCATGGTTGCATCTTCACGACAAGTTGAAGAATCAGACCATGGTTGCATGTTAAATAGGGAGAGCAGATCTTCCAACAGCTAAGTTTGACTAGGAAATGTGACTAGTGACTATATTTGACCATGTAATAGCTAACTTTGACCAACCAATCAGACTCTACCGGATTAAGAATATGGACCAAATTTTTTATTTAATACTATTTTAATTATAGTAGTTTTATTAGATAAATCCAATCGATTAATTAATATCTATTATAATATACTCTCGGTTCTTGAATGTTAAATTAATAATTTTATTATAATGTTCAACTAAACTTGTAGTATTAATAATTAAGAAAAAGTAACTATATTTATGTTAAAATGTTTCATAGTGAATTGTATTAATAATATCATGTATTTCTTATCTTTAATATCCTTCTAATATTAATTAGAATTGAATTATTAATCCTAAAATTTATTTTATTATATTATATTACTTGAAACTTAATAATCCTAAGTTTTTGATGGTTTGTATATTTTTATAAGTGGAGCCTAATAACTAAATATGTATGTTTTTGATGGTTTGTATATTTTTATAAGTGGAGCCTAATAACTAAATATGTATATTGAAGCTATCTGATAAATTCTAGATTAGATACAATATGATGGAAAATTCCTAAAAAAGAACTAAAAAGACAAAAAACCAAAAATTAAGTATTTATTACTCTTAATATTGATATTATAAATTTTAATATTATAGTATTCTTATAGTAGTATTATTGATATTAATTTTAAAGGATCGTATAGCTTATTAATAGGGCTTAATAAATAACTATAAACTTAATGCATATATAATCATTCCAAAAAAGAAATTATTAGAAGATGGGAGACAACGTGGAAGACACTGATTAGGAGGAGAGGGCCAGGATCCACCACCTGCTTATCTTCCAGCCATCATCTCTATTGAGATTGCTTGGCCATTTTTCAATCTAGATAGCTTCTCTAAATTTCCAGGGATAAAATATTTTCTTTTAACAATTTTTTTTATATATGCATATATTTTTTTATATATACATATTTATGAAATTGATATCGCATCTATTTTTTTTCAAAATTGATTGATTATTGTAAAATAAAATGCTTTTTTTTCTATTACTATATAGTTAATAACCATATATTAGATTACCTAGAAATGCTATGTAGTTAATAACCATATATTAGATTACCTAGAAATGGAATGTTTCTTGATAATGATTTATAAAATTAACATGTTTTCATAAAACTTTTAGTACCATGTATCAAATTAGTTAAACATGAAATGTCTCCCCATAATCATCTATCAGATTACCTAAAAAGTAGAATACCTAGCTGTTCTTTTTGCTATTCTTTAAAAGTGTCAGTTATCAGCTATTCATGATTCTTATACAATTCAACCATTCATGATTCACTCAAACAACAGTGAATGCCTATCTGAGTTCACCCGCTGTGACTTAGTCAACTGTGCTCCTTAAAAACATTGATAGTGACATCCATGAAGCAGACATTCAAGAACCGATTTTAGGTAAAGAAGACTGTGAATGCTAAGAATATTCTTCATCAGAATGGATATATCTCTTGCTATTTATTATTTCAATTAAATGAATGCAATACATCTGAATGAATTTTACACACTTTACATTGCTCACTGGATAAATAATCACAACCCCAAATTAATTCAACTAATGGTTTTACGCATCAGATTCTTGAATCCAATGTCTTCCATTGACGTAGCTTTTGACGAGGAAAGGCCTGGCTTCCTCTGGTGTCAGCTCGTGAACCCATGAAACCCCGCCAGCAGCAGCAGCACCAGGTCCGTAACATTTGTACACGCCAAAGAAGACCGTTCTGTCACACGCCAAGTATCAAAGCAAATCAAGATTCAGTTACAAATCCCAGTATGTATCTCATCCATCAAATCCATAAACAGAAACAGAAATTTGGTGGAGTAACTTTTACTTGTGAGTAAATGAAGTTAGTTCTAGACAAACTGTAAGGATTAGGTTTGGAATTTCAAAGCAGATTTATCTATCAAATTTCGAAGTGTTTTTCATCTTATTCTTTATTACAGTTACAGTTTCAATAAAGTATACTAATAGTTTTGCAAATTTTTTAATTGTATGTGAGAAACAAATCACCCCTAAACAATTTACTGGCCAAATTCCATCCCTAATAAAGGCCAAATTCCATTCCTAATAAAGATAACTGTCAAACAATTGACTGGCCAAATTCCATCCCTAATAAATGCCTATTTCCATTCCTAATAAAGATAACTGTTATGTGATTGGTATACAGAAATTTATTGCACTTACTTTTCATGTTTGTTTGTGTTTTCCAGGTTTTTAAAGCCAAAAAAATTCAAAAGCGCATTACCTATCTTTGGTAGCCTGATCCCAGTCGTCCCACCCCTCACGAGCAACAATGTCATCGAAATAAGTAAATGCATAGACAATACGTGAGTACTGTCCCATGGCGCGCCCAATGTAGATGGGTCCTGTACCCGTGACTCTACACTGCACAAATGCAAATCCTGTTTTCTCGTCGGGTTGTCGCCTGTCTTGAGCAGCGATAGAGCCGAACTCTTTGGCAATGGAATGGATCTCACAATGCTGCACACAAGAACAAATCATTCAGTATCCATTGAAAAGGTTTGTTCAGTATAAGCAATAGCCGACCCAAAAAACAGGTCCAAATTAGTTTATTTTGTTGCATTGAGAAGTAGCAACAGTTGTAAAAAGGAAATTTTCCAAAGTTAATAATTGGCACCGCTCATGTCCGAATATTTTGAGAATCCGCTCATGTTATATATTCTGAGTGGTTCACTATTTATCGCGAAAAATAAAATTCACTATACTATTTAAGGATTGAACTAATCCTTAAAACCTGATAAAAACCAATTTCCATTTCTATAAAATTTTGCCCTCAGCTAATATGTTTCTAACCAATTTCTTTGACAACAATGCATTAGATCTATTAAATGCAATGATTCTATACTAGACAACACAGACCCATCTAAAACCATGTCTGATATTCACCTAGAGTGTGTGAAACTAGTGGACTTTTGCCTCACAACCAGGTCCGGAGATGGTTTAGATGGGTTTCTGTGCTAGTTTATCATGTTCTGACCTTGTACATGGATCTCCCATTGCCAAAAATGAAGTCTATGGATCCTTCAATGTAACACTCCTTGAAGTAGTGGCGGCCTTCGTCGTCACACAGTGTATCCTGCGCACCATAGAATCCACACCCCAGGAAATAGGCCTTGTCTCCAGATATTCTGAATGCAACTGCTTGCCATCCTTCCATTCCAGGCATGGGTGCCGGAGCTGTGTTCTGCATTGATATTGACAATACCATTTAAGCATTATTTTTATATGAAATCTACAATCAAATTAAGTTGTTATAACAATTATTAGAATTCACCATTAACCATTTCTAATAATTCACCATTAACCATTTCTACACCTTGAAGCTGATATTCCTGGCAGAAAAATTGTTAGCCAGCACTGTGACAGAAGCGCTGTGGTATGTACGCAGCTGCTGCCCCGTTGGGTCCAGGTCGCTGGCTCTGTTGTGCCATTCAATTATCGTAAATTCCTTCCCTGCACCTTGAAAGGTAATGTATGGCTTTGTTGCAGGCACTATAACCTTCTCCCTGCACAAACAAAAAAAATTGCAGAAACTAGTTTTACTAATCCTTATCCTGATACCCAAAAAATTGCACACAGTCGAAACAAAGCTATCTTAAAAACTACTTTACTTTATAAATAAAAATATTCAAGTTTTGGTTTTATCCTGAAGACAAAAAATTGGAAATATAAGTATTCAATTTTGTTTTACTCAAATGTCTGAGAGAAACCAATTCTATCATTGATATCTCAGTTCCTGTATCAAAGCTAATCAAAAACTAGTTTATTTTTATTAAAAAAAATTGTATATTTATATTTTTCGAAGTTAATTTTGAAAATAAATTACAGTGGTTGCTTGAAATTTATTTGTGGGTTAGAAATCTAAATCATATTTGTTGGTTAGAAACATAAGGTTGATTCCAAACATAAATACAAATAAATAGGAATAGAAATAGATCGAACAAAAAGCTCCCAAACTCTTATATGGTGAAAACTCACACATAGTAACCAGCAAGGATATTTATTATAACTATCTCTCTGTTGTCTTCCATGACAGAGTCCACAGCTGCTTGGACTGTGAGAAAATCTCCATGCCCACTCTGGTCTACAACTATTTGACGAGTCCCAATGGGTCCCTGCCATGGATGTGACCAGGCCCTACTTGTAGAAAAATTCCCTTGAATTCCACCTTGAGCAAAGCCAGCAAGTAGCAGACTGAGCATGACCAAGAAACATATTCTGCAGATCAAATCCATCAATTCTCCTTGGAAAAATTCCACAACTGCCCAATACAATACCCTCTCTCTCACAGTTGTGGGGCTCTCTCAAAGACTGGAATGGGTCTGGAACGGAGTTTTATGGCTACTTATGAAAGAGGGTCTGGTAGGAATCCAATGAGAGCAGCGCATCTCAGACAGCAATTCAACTCTAACGTCTCTCAGTTGATTTTGTGGGGTTTTCTGTTGGACCCTCCAAGTGAAAATGTTTATAGTTGTTATTTTGGAAGGATTGGGAGCGTCAACGTCTCCCATGATCTCATAATAATGGTAGATTGTGGGCAACCTGATAATAGTTCGTACGTGCCACAAAGTCTCGGTGGTCTGCGTACGGGTACCGGACAGACACAGAACCATCAAACGGTCGATTCTTCGCCCACGCGCGCTGTCATTCGCCACTTTTCTCATCCTTTTCTTTAATACAAAGCTCAACAGTGAGTTATCATGTGACCAGCTGAATTTACCAAACAACCAATTAAGACAGGTTCATGCTTTTCTGGTTCCTTTTAGCAGCATTTTTTTTGGTTTATTCAAAGTAATGATGTATGGATGACTAAGCATCTGAAGCTTTACTGTAAGCTATCATGTGACAAACCTGATTTATTAAACAGCAAGAAAGGTTTATGTATTTTTATTACTACAACAACAAACCATAATTTTATTTATATAATTTAAATAAAATTATATTTACATTAATAGTTTATTTCTGTTATGTTTTGGAAGGTTTTCTGTATATTTTTCTAGTGTAATTTGGTTAAAATCTTATAGAAATAATGATCACTTAACATTAAGTGAAGTCTTTCTATAAAAATCACACAAGAGAAATTTTTGGCCGAAGCTGAAGTGTGGTTCATCATCGGGATCAGATGAAGAGGCAGACCATGGCAAAGGCTTAAATAGAGAGCGAAGAGGCAGACCATGGCAAAGGCTTAAATAGAGAGCAATGTAGAGACATAATTTCAAGTAACGGCTATATTTGAATAATAATATTTAAATTATGATATTGATTTATTAATACATTAAAAACAAGTATTATTAAATAATGGGTAGACAGTCAACACGTAACGTAATATATTTAAACAATGCCTTTAAAAAAAAATCAATATTTAAATAATGATATTAGTTTATTAATTTATTAAAAAATATCAATAGGTAACGAATATATTTAAACAATGCCTTTAAAAAAAAATCAATATTTAAATAATGATATTAGTTTATTAATTTATTAAAAAATATCAATAGGTAACGAGGATATTAAACCGCTATCACCTAACAGTGCTTTTAGAATTAAATAATAAAATAAAAAATTATAATAATATATTTTACAATTTTATATTATATGAGATGTAATAACAATTATATATATATATATATATATATATATATATAATCTATCTTTGTGGTTCGTAAAGGTATATATTTGTGGCTTGTAATCTTTCTGTGTGGTATAATGGTATAGCTCTGCGCTGCGGTTTGATCCAAATGCCTACCTCATGGTACAACTCACGCTATTAGTATTTACACCTTATTTTCTCTGCAGTGCATAAAGGTTTATTTTCTCTCTAGTTCGTAAGGGTATATCTCTGTGGCTTGTAATCTTTGCGACATCTATGTGGCCTTCGTTATACATACCTCTGTGATATTTGTGAATGGTATTTACACTCGCGGGAATGGTGGTGCTTTGATTTTCATTTGCGATCTCAGAATTTTATCATCCAAATACCTTTCCAATCTTTGCCATCTCATCCATTCATCTTTCAAGATCTAATATGGTCTCCGGGCTGTGATTCGATCCAATCTGGGGCACGTGCAGTCTGCGGTCCGGTTTGTTGATATCAGGTGCATATATTCCTTATATTTTTCTAATACATATTTGCTCATATATTTTCAAGTATGAATAATTCACCACAGCTTCCAAAGATTACCAAAGATAGACCTATCACAGTTACTCTACAGAGCCTTTATGAGTATATAGAGTCTTTAGAGAAACGTAGAGAAGAAATAGAAGTCATGCTACAAATAGAGTTAGAATTCATGCTGGAAAATAAATTCACATCTCTTGAAGACAAGAACCAAAAACAAATAGAAAATAAAATAAATCTATTGGAGAATAAAATGGAGGCAATGGAGACTAGGTTGCAGGTATTGGAAAAAAAAAACCAAGATACGAACCAAGCATCCTAGCAAGGAGATGCTGATACTTTAGAGAGTCTTAAAATGAAGGCCATGATTAAAGAACTAGAAGAAAAAGTTAATAGCCGCCTCACCCTAAATAGTGTGGCAGGTAAATTAGATATCAAATCAATTAAAGACGAAATGAAAAAATTGATAGAATTAGACCATGAGCATAACAAAAGGGCCTTGAACCTTATAATTTTTGGTTTGAAAGAGGAGGTAGACAAGGATACTTTAGCCATAGCCTAGACAGAATTACATAATAGATTACAAATTGAAACAACGTGTTTCACAGAAACAACAAGGTTGGGAAAATTAACTAAGAATAAAGGAAGGCTGATTCGAATAAAGGTGAGCTCTATTGACCATAAGTATGACATACTTAGTAAAACCTCAAGTCTAAAAGGAACGATAATATTTATAAATGAATATCTCATTCCAGAAGATTAGGCAGAATTAAGAAAGGAGGTTCAAAAGGTAAAAGAAGCTAGGAAGGAACGAAAATGGGCAATAATCAGAAATAGAAAAGCCGTTATTCGAGATAGAAACCAAAAAGATAGTAATAAATAACAATTCAACATGCTCTGGGTTCTTTTTGGAACTGTTAAGGCTTTCCATGGAACAAAGGCCCCAAGCTATGTTGGATCTCAAATGATGTTGATGTTGATATTGTGTTGCTTGTTGAAACTTGGGAGCACGAAGAATCTAAGGTCCCTAACATAGATGGCTTTGCACTATGGTCTACCTGGAATAAGCGATCCTCTCGTAAAGGCATTGGGGGTATAGCTTGCTGCATTAAGAAGAACATCTCCCCCACTGCTAGGATTTATAAAAATGACCCTTACAACTAATATAGTTGGATAGAGATTACTGACATTAATGTTAAAAAGACCTACATAGCAATCTGTTATTTTTTCCCATCAATTCTAACTTCTATAAGAAAAAGAATCTAGATAAAAATAGTCCTTACAATGGTTTAGAGAATGATATTTCTAGCCTAAGGAATGAAGGTAATATCCTTTTAATGGGTGACTTTAATGCTTGAATTTCAAGAAACCAAGCTATTCTTCTAAGCAATCATTCCAACCCTAATCCTCTTTGGTTAGATGAAGACCTTACTTTGGATAGCCGGTACAAAAGGAGCTCTAAAGACCCCGGGGAGAATTTGTTTGGGTCGGAGCTAGTCAAGCTCTGTAGTGCTCAAGATCTCATAATTTGCAACGATCTAAAGAAGTGGCCCAATTCTGTTCAGATGACCTGCATCCATGGGCTTGGTAGCAGTGTGGTAGACTCTGTTATTTCCGATCTCCCTTTATACAAAAAAATAATAAATTTTGACATATTAAACGACCACGAGCCTGACTCTGATCATAGGCCTTTACTTATAACTCTCAATTTTGTCATGCACATAGATCCCATAGAAGATAATCCTTATAGCCAAAAGAACTTAATCTTTGATAGAAATAAGAATGATCTCTTTTTAAATGATTTAAAAACTAATTTTCTTCCTTTATCTAGTATAGACAACATAGAAGACCTCTATCATAATTTTACTACAACCCTCTCATATTATATTAACAAGTTCTCAATTGAAGTGTCAAGTAATAAAAGAAATAGCAAAACCAACCCATGGTATGACAAATATTGTAAAAGTGCAAGGAGAGAAATTAAGGAAGTTGATGAATCTCTTAAAATTGGCAAGATAAAAATATACAAAGCCCTAATTGAAAAAAAAAAGGCAGAGTATTCGTAAAAGACAAGAGAATCTCTTACACCTCTCTGAGGTAGCTCCTAAGAAATTCTGGAGGCAGATTCTAACTAGGAAAACTAAAGATAATAATAAAATTGCTTTACACGACTGGAACTCCTACCTTAAAAAGCTTTATGGATCTCCAAATGACATGGGTAACTTTGAAACCCTACTCACAACGAAAGAATTTTTCTCATTAGAAGACATTGATTTTAGGGTTAAACGCCTGGCAAATGGGAAAGCTAAGGACATTGAAGGTTACCAGGTGGAAATCTTAAAAATTGGAGGTCCTGTCCTCATCCCCCACGTCCGCAAGCTTTTCAATCAAGCAGTAAAGCAAGTGTTCCCTAAACCTTGGACTCAGAGCCTCATTATCCCTATTTTTAAAAGTGGAGATACAAATAACCCCTCTAATTATCGGACAATTATGATCAGCCCTCTCTTAGCCAAGTTATATGGTATTATTTTGGAAAAGAAGTCGAGCATATGGCTTGAAAGTGAAGGTAAGCGGGCTAAAGGCCAAGCGGGTTTTAGAAGGCAACACTCAATAACGGACCACCTCGTTATGCTTAGGATCATTGTGGAGGAATGCCGCAATGATAAATCCAATCTCTTTTGTTGCTTTGTGGACTTTAGAAAGGCTTTTCATAGGGTTCCTAGAAACAACCTATGGAATAGATTAGAAGAACTAAAGGTTCCTTTTGAGTTGAGAGTTTCCGCTATAAGGTTATACGAGAATGTAATTGCCAAGTTAAAGAGCAATGAGGGGTGGTCAAAAGATATTTAGTGTAATATCAGAGTTAAACAAGGTTTCCCCCTCTCCCCCTACCCTATTTTGCATTTACATCGACAAGTTAGAAGGTTGTTTAGAGGAAGCAAGTTGTGTTGGCATGATATTAGTTGGGATAGTCATCATTCTTCTTCTCTATGTTGATCTTGATAAGAAACTTAGTCTTCTTAAGGATTTATGCTCTACCATGGGTATGACTATTAACACTGACAAAACAAAAGTTATGATTATCAAATCCAAGAAGGACACTTACACTAATTTTATGTATGACAATAGTAACTTGGAGAAGTGTCGTTTTATAAGTACCTAGGAATTGATATTCATCACAAGCTCAACTGGAACTATAGCATTGAGAAAAGGATTAATGGGGGGTGGAAAGCATATTTTGGCCTTGAAAATAATTGTAAAACGGCAAACCCTGTAATGTGGGATAGAAATAAGTTCATCTTTGAAACTTTAGTCACTCTTGTTATGTGGGATAGAAAGAAGTTCCTATTTTTATTAATTATTGTAGGTTGGTAAAATTGTTAGGGTTTTTTCATTTAAATTTAATTTTTTTTTTATTTTTTTTTACTTCTTTCCCTCCTCCTTGATCACAAAAAAAAGATTTTGAAGAATGACAATTAGACTCTTTTTTTGTTACCTTTGATAGACCACATTGGTCTTAATAGATGTTAATCATCAACATTATATATCTAAAAAAATATTTTTAAAATATTTTTTATTTTCAAATTATTTATCCTGGCCTGGGCTACACCAACCCTTAACATGGTTGGATTTTTTTCTCACGGAATGACATTCACATCACAAAATGCCTTAATAGTACATCCCATCATCGTCTATTCTACGCCCAGTGGGAAAAATGATGATGATGATGATGATTAATCTTCACTAAGACCAATATGGTCTATCACACCTTAAGAAAGTAAGAGATTAATTGAGATTCTTTAATATTTTATTTCTAGGATCAAAAAGAAGGGAGAGAAGCATTACTAGGTCATCATAGTTTTGTTGATTTAGCAGGTAAAGAAGGTTGGTGGTGTGGAAAATATTTTGAAAATGAGAACATGTGAGTAAGAGTAGAACAGTCCAAGAGAAAATATATTTCATCTTCAACCCTTTGGTAGTGTGGCAAAGATTTTGAAAATTAGAACATATGTGAGTAAGAGTTGAGTAGTCCAACATATTTTTCATCTTCAACCCTCTTGGCATCGCAAAGGTGAACCCTTTCTTCCCAAGGTGTTTTGGGAATTGACCAACATTCAATTTACTTTGAAGCTCATGAGAAGTAATTCATATCTTGAGAATAATTTTTGTTATCAAGATTGGGGTTGATCACCGCCTTATAATACTTTAGCTTTATTTTTCCCATCATCCTAAAATCCTTAAATTTAAATTTAAATGTAATAAATTATCTATTTAAAATATTTACTTATAACTATTTTTTAATAAATTTTATTAGTTAATATCCATTTTTTAATTTGAATAATTTATTTAACATGAAATGTATACCAACACCGTGATTGGTTATCATATATCATCCTTGGAAAAATAATAAAAGAAAATTTTATAATAATGATGATGATGATGATGATTAACGTCTACTAAGACTAATGTGGTCTATCAGACCTCAAGAAAAGAAGACTAAATGTCATTCTTCAAAATCTTGTTTCTATGATCAAGGAGCAGGAAAGAAGCATTCCAAGATTGCTATAGTTGGGTTGACGTAATAAGTCAAGAAGATTGAAGGTGTGGCCGATGATAGGGAATTGAGAGCGGATGTGGGCAAGAGTTGGGTAGTCTAAAAGGAAGTGTTTTTCATCTTCCACTTTCTTAATATCACAAATCTGAAAAATTCTATCGTCCCAAGGAGTCTTGGGAGTAGACCACCGCTCGATCTCACTCCAAAGCTCATGAGAGTTAGTTCTAATCCTAGTGATGTTCATTTTCTTCTTAGTGCTAGTCAACATAGAGAGATAATTTTGGTTATCAAGGGTGGGTTTGATCACCTCCTTATAGTACCTTAGCTTCCTTTTTCCCTCCAACTCCTTAGCATCCCACATCTTGTCATTAAAACTAGAGGTAATAGTATCTTTCATATTGTCCTTGCTTCCCATGATGATCTCCTCCTTAATCCCCCAAATATTGAGCCAAGGCTAAGAATTCTCATGCCACCCACACTTGAAGCACAGGTGGGGGTTTTGACTAAAGTTAGAAGAAAATTTTGGGAGCCTCTTGGGTTCCATATTGTGAAGCTTCTTCTTATACATCAGATATTTATAATTATTTTTATAAATTTTATTAGCTGATATATTTTTTTAATTTTTTATTAAATAAATAATGTTTATAATAGTAAAAAACTTAAAATCAATGTAAATTAATTTTGATTATTAAATTAATAGTTATAATAAAACTAATATAGTTTCATTTTAATTTTGGATTTATTTAGCGAGAGGATCAAATCTTTCAAAATGCAAATATTTTTTAATGTAAAACTTGAGAAAAGTTTTACTTTGAGAGATTTAATCCCTTTCGAGAATTGGTAGAATTGGAACTAAGATTGATCTATACTAGTTCATAATAAATTATTTTATCTTCTCTCTCTCTCCTCTCTCTCTCTTCTCGTCATCTCTCTCTCTCTATATATATATATATATATATATATAATATTATATATAATAATATATATATATATATATTACATTTTTCTTTCACATGTTTTTTAAATCTGAATAATTTTTTATATAAAAATGTTTATAATAGTAAAAAACTTAAAATCAATGTAAATTAAATTTTGATTACTATTGACAAGTGAACATTCTCAGACTATGTTTTTATGAGTGACCAACAGACTTGGTTTCCCTGCAGGGCGGGTTGAGGTCACAGGTGATTGTATAGTTTTACTGTTGTTGTATATAATAGAAAAGGTAATGCCATAGCTTACAAAAAAAAGGAAAAGAATTGATTACTAAATTTATAGGTATAATTAAAATTAATATAGCTCCACTTTAATTTTGGATTTAGCTAGTGAGAGGATCAAATCTCTCAAGATGAAAATATTTTTTAGTGTAAAACTTGAGAAAATTTTCACTTTGAGAGATTAATCCCTTTTGAGCATTTGTGTAATTGGAACTAAGATAGATCTATACTAGTTCATTATAATATTATTTATATTTATATAAATTTCTATTGAAATTAATGGAGAAAGTTTGTTCCACTATTGTGTGTGTCCTAGATTAGAGTTAGTTCCTATTTTCTAGGAGATGGTTTTGATCTGCCTAAATTGAATGTAAACTTATATATTTATGATTTTATGACTAATGAGATAGAGCATACTACTTGGGTAGTCTCCAAGTATAGCTTTCTCACCTATGAACTGCTAGTTTCTGTGTGTAAGTTTCATTCCAGTTTTGTCTTTCCATTTTTTTAAGATGGTATCAGAGCTCAGAGGGTTGGGTCTATGGTGAGAGAGCCTTGGTGGTTGAGTTGAGCCTTGGTGGTTGAGAGCTCTTGTGGCTGAGAGTGTGTAAGCCTTGGTGGCTAGTTCAATTGCTTTTGCAACAACGCGCTGAAATTTTGAGGAAGCATGATCAGCGTGACCCTAACAAGGCAAAGTCGTGTTGATCAGCACTAGCCCTGCACTGTGAAAGAGTGTTTCCAACTCTAGTTTTTAGTGTCATACCCGCGTTGATCCAGAAAACTTACAGGAATTTTCGTCAACGCGACCTGCAATAAGGTGAAAGGGCATTGTTATTTTTTGCTTGTTAGAGATGGCCCGAGACCAGAAGTGCCTATGTTGGTGGTACTATCCAACAATTTTTTTAAGGCCATCTTTCTGGAGTTGGATTTGTAGCACCTGGATCTGGATTTGTTGGAGGATCTGAAGTTAGATCCGCAGATCGACTGTTGGAGGATCTGGAGTTTGATCTGTAGATCAACTCTTGGAGGATCTAGAGGTGGATCCGTAGATTGATTACTAGAGGATCTAGAGGTGGAACTGTAGATTCACTAGTTTTGTCACAATGAATAACCACATTGTAGAGATGTACCTTAGAGAGAGCAATAAGATCGATGGGTCAAATTACGCCAACTGGAAGTTCAAGTTGCAGACACTGCTCGAGGGTTCCATTGTGTGGAAAATTGCAAACAGAGATGAAGTAAATCCAACTACAACCAGTGGTGTCGCAACCGCATCAGTTCAGGACTAGGAGAATAGGGAAAATAAAGTGAAGGTGTTGTTGAAGATGTTAGTAAAGTACAACATAATCCCTCACATCTGAGAATGCAAAACCGTCAATGACATTTGGGTGACGCTCAAGGATTTGTATGAGACGAACAATACAAATCGTCTATTGTTTCTGAAGAGTAAGATTCTCTCCATCATAATCGAGGAGAATGAATCCATTGCTCCATTCATCTCACATATCAAATAACTGAGAGACAAGTTGGGCAACATGGGGGAGAAATTTTCCAATACAGATCTAGTCACAATTACCTTAAATGGTATGAAAGAGGCTTATCAAATGTTCATTATAGGGCTTGTGACGAGGGAGAAAGCTCCCACCTTTGAACAGTTGATAGGGATTTTGATGTAGGAAGAAGAGAGGCATATGAATTTGAAGCCTCGGAATGAAAATCTGGCATTGGTGACGAAGAAACAATTCTTCTAAGGGAAACCAGGAGGAGGACATAAAAGTGGTGGTCCATCTAAGAAAAAAGCCATTTCAAGTTATGTCATATGCTAGAAATGATTTAGAAATTTATGTTTTTATTGTGGCAGAACTTGTCATATTGCTAGAGATTATTATAAAAAAAGAATGATGAAACTAGATATAGACATAAGAGGCATACAGGGAATTTTGTTGGCAAAGATTAGAATCGTGATCTTAAATTATTTGTGTCTGATGTTGCTCTTTTTGCTGAGACCGATGAGGCTAAAACTTGGTTTGTGGATTCTGGAGCATCCACTCATATGACAAGTAATAAAGATTGATGTTGTTCTTTCTGCTGAGACGAGTAATGGTGCTAACATCTACCTTGGAGAATGAAGAGAATATCAAATTAGAGTGTATGGAGATATTCCTGTGATATTACTTAATGGTAATATCAGGTGTATCTTGAATGTCATGTATGTACCTGGTGTTAAAAAGAATTTGATATCTGTCTCCATGATTGCAGATCATAATTTAAAGGTATAATTTTTTAAGACTTATTGTGTTATAAAGGATTTGCTAGATCATTAGATGTTGGTCGCATCAGGAGTACGAGTTGGAGACCTTTATAAGTTGAATGCTACAAGCTTGCCACATGAAGCTTTAACTTCAATGACTATGACTACAGATAATATTTTGCATCAAAGGTTTGGTAACATCAACCTTCATGATTTATTGTCACTACAGAAAAAAGGTATGGTTGATGGAATTCCCGTTTTAAGAAATGAACATATTGATTGTGAAGGTCGTGCACTTGGGAAAATGCATGGGGATGAATTTCCCTCTAGCTTTAATAGGAGAAATAAAGATATACTCGAACTTGTGCATACTGATATATGTGGACCCATGTAGACAAGGTTCTTAGGTGGAGCTTATTATTTCTTGTTATTTGTTGATGACTGCACAAGATAGACACGGGTATACTTTCTTTGAAGGAAAAGTGATGCTTTTGAATATTTTAAAGAGTTTAGAAATATGATTGAAAAGAAGACAAGGAAAGTCATCAAAATTCTCCATTCAGGTCAAGGGGGAGAATATAGGCTTGGAAACTTCATCAAATATTGTAGAGATCATGGGATAATACAACAATTTATAGTACCCCACACTCCATAGCAAAATGGGGTTGCCAAAAGAAAGAACAAAACTTTGGTGGAGTGTGCATGCAACATGATAAAAGGTAAGAACCTATCCAATGCTTTTTGGGCAAAAGGAATTAGTACTGTAGTTTAATTAAAGAACAGAAGTCCAACTAGGTCTCTTGATCTCAAGAATCCATTTGAGGTTGTGTATGGTTTCAAACCCGCAGTCCATCACTTGAGAGTATTTGGTTTTAAATATTTTTCACACATGCCTAAGGAGGATAGGAAGAAATTGGATGCTAAAACTATAAAGTGCATATTTGTAGGGTATTGTTTTGATTTCAAATCATACAAGATGTTTAATCCATCTACTCACAAGGTATTTGCGAGTAGATATGTTATCTTCCATGAATAGGTTGATGAAGGGAATAAGGATAGAAGTTATGAGGAATGGCATATGCCTTTACTAATTGATGATAGTAATGATGAAGCCAAAGACAAACATTTACAGCAATAGCAAAAAGAGGAACGTAGCGATGTGGATACATTCAGCAATCGAAGTCCATTCAAAGGTGAGCAGGAAATCACATAGGACAGAATTGAGGCAAGTCTGTACCAAGGAGATCAAGTAGGCAGACTCACTTACCTGCAAGGTACAAATATTATGCTCTTATCACTAGTATTTTAAATGTTGTTGATCCCATGAATTATAATTAAGTAAAACAGTATGATGAATGGAGTTTAGCTATGAAAGAAGAGTATGAGTCCATAATTAAAATTAAAATTTGGGAATTAGTTAAACTGCCAAAAGGAAAAGAACCCATAGGTTGTAAATGGTTATTGAACCTAAGTTCAAAGTAGATTGTAGTGTAGATAAGTATAAAGCTAGGTTGGTGGCCAAAGAGTACTCATTATTGTTTGGGTCTTGAAGTCTGGAGAGACTTTGGCCAAACTTTTGTTACTCAAGGAAAGTATGTCAGGGAATTATTGAAGAAATTCAGAATGGGTCACTGTAAAGCTGCTTCAATACTTATACAACAGAATGTTAAATTTCAAAATGATGATGGTTCTAAAGAGGTGGATGCCACATTGTACAAAAAACTGGTTGGAAGTTTGATTTATTTAACTACAACCAGACCTAACTTATCATATTCAATCAATCTGTTGAGTCATTTCATGACAAAACCTCTTGAAAATCATTGGGTGGCAACAAAAGTTGTCTTAAGGTATCTTCAAGGAACCATAAATTTTGGCATTAAATATCCTGATTCTTTTGATGTTAAACCAACAGGCTATTCAGATATAGATTGGGCTGGAGATATGAACGATAGAAGATCTATAACAGGGTATGCTTTCAATATTGGGTACGATGTCATTTCTTGGAGCAATAAAAAGCAAAGTAGTGTATCGTTATCATCAATAGAAGCAGAGTATCAAGTTGTATGTGCAGCCTTTTGTGAAGCAATTTGGTTGATAAGACTTGTTCATGATGCAGGGGAAGAACAAAAGGATGCTACAATGATTAAATGTGACAACCAAAGTTCAATCAAGCTGGCAAATAATCTTTTTTTCATAAAAACACAAAACATACTGACACTCAATTTCATTTTGCTATAGAAAAGGTTCAATCCAAAGAAACTTCTATTGAATATTGTAACACTTATGAAAATGCAGTTGATATATTCACCAAGCCTCTTTAGAAGACTAAATGTGAATTGTTTAGGGAGATGTTAGGTGTGCAAGTGAATCCTTTCTCCATTAAGGAGGAGTGCTGAAATTAATGGAGAAAGTTTGTTTCACAATTGTGTGTGTGTCCTAGATTAGAGTTAGCTCCTATTTTTTAGGAGATGGTTTTCATCTCCCTAATTTGAATGTAAAATTATATATTTATAATTTTATGATTAATGAGATAGAGCATACTGCTTGGGCAATCTCCAGGTGTATCTTGCTCACCTGTGAGCTGCTAGTTTCTGTGTGTAAGTTTCATTCCAGTTTTGTCTTTCCATTTTTTTTAGTAATTTCACAACTCTACAGATAACAATATTCTTATTTTTAATACACACACGCACACATACGCGTACTTGACATTTTCTTTCACATGTTTGATAATTTTATTTTATTTTTAAAGATCTCTCTCTCTCTCTCTCTCTCTCTCTCTCTCTCTCTCTCTCTCTCTCTCTCTCTCTCTCTCTCTCTCTCTCTCTCTCTCTCTAATATATATATTATATATAATATTATATATATATATATTATATTATATATATATATATAATATATATATAATTTAGGAGAAATAAATATTAAATTTTTATATGTTTATTAATTATATGTTTTGAAATGGGGAGAGAGGAGCACGAGAGGTTGTTCTCCACCTTGATGAAGAAATAGAGTTAAAATTTGCTTGGGGACTAGGAGTGATGACCAATATCCAGGCAAAATAGATGGCATTATGAAAAGGATTGGAATTAGCATCATTTAATTACTCTGACATCGAAAGGTTTTTGGGGACTCCAAGATCATCATTCGACAAGTAATAAAGTGTCGCAAGATTGAAGACCCATGGCTCCCCCCGGTGTTGCATATGATCAAGTTGTTAATGGGACAATTTGATTCCATAGACTTTTTTCATATGAAAAGGCACCTGAATGCAGAATTTAATTACCTGGAAAATTGTGGAGTCTTATTAAATCCTAGGGATTTAAAGATAAACAATGAAGGAATTATATCAAGACACCTTGCATAATGTTGAACATGATGTTAGATTCAAGGGTGACTATGAGGCGCATTAAGATCAAGAGTAGTGTACAAATAATGGTGTTAATACAAGATTTATTCACATTAATTAATTTGCAAGAGAAGCATCATAATAATATGGAAAATCATGTTTTCATGGCCACCTAGAGCAGCAACGTAAGCCTGGAGCTGACACTAGACATATGGATCTGCAAGGATTTGATAATGAATGGATTTCAAATGTGAAAAACCATAATCCTTGAGTGAGTGTATCAATTCATTGGAGGACAATGGTTTAGTTCTTAATGTTTATGCGGTGAGTCTTTAATCGACCTGATGCAAGTGACCTTAATGATTGTAGAAATTTTCAATGTGGGGGGGCTTCAAAATGCGCCTAGGATGGGAAGTTTGCCAATATATATGGAGTTATCTAGAGCTCATGAAATCAAGGAGAAAGTAGTCCATTTCCTCATCACGTTGAAAATACATTTGTGGGAGTTACATGTGGAAATGGAGCAAGTTGAGGGCGAAGTTAGTGAGGAGATTGGCGCTCACTTGGACGAGATTGTAGGGGTGGTAGAATTTTTAATTACACTAACATCTCACATAGATGCAACTGACTGAATGTAAAGCAAGAAACGAACTAATCTCTTGTCGATTGGGACCATTGGAATTAAAATTGGAGCACTTGCAACTAGTTGTGGAAATGATGGAATTCAAGGTTGAGAATTTAGGAAGGAGATTGTAGAGTAACGGGATGGCACGCAACCATGGAGACAATGACGACCAAGAGATAGAGGACAACATGGAGAAAAGGGAGGAAGTCAGCACCAATCTCGAGGATTTAGAGGAGAGCCACGTGTAGCTTATCGAGGATGGCGACGAAGTCTAGGTTGCTCCAGCGACGGAGTCCAGGTTGCTCCAGCTATAAGAGTACAACAAAGGACATGTGGGATGTCATTATGATGTTGTACAAGGATCCATATGAGAATCAAAAAATGGTTCTCAAGGAGAAGTTGAGGTCAATCAAAATGTAGAAGAGTGAGGATGTTAGAACCTACCTCACCAAGATTCAAGGAATCAAAGACAAACTTGCACTTGTAGGAGAGAAATTTTTAGATAATGAGTTGGTCTACACAACACTCGATAGGTTTTCCAAGGAGTGGTGTACATTCGTCCAAGTGATTTTTCGATGATACACACTTCTGGGTTGGGAGTTCTTAATATGGAGTGACTTCACTCAAGAGGATACTAGGCTCAGTCTCGTAGAGGGTACCATAAGAAACAACAACAAAGGAACAAAGGTGGAAAAGGAGGAAGAAAATGTAGCCCTTGCAGGTAAGGGAAAGGCAAAGAAGGGTTCCAATCAAGGACAAGACTTAAAGGGAGAGAAGAAGAAGAAGGACCCGCCAAAGGTTAAGTGCTTCAAATGTGGTGAATTTGGTCACCATGTAACCCAGTGTCCAAAGAGGAAAAAAGACAAGAAGGGGCAGCAGACAACAACTTCAGCAGAGATCAATGAGTTGACCTCTTGATTAGAGCAATTTGTATTGATAGAAGTTATACCTCCAGATGGAGGGGGAGCATGATGCTTCAGATTAGCAATATGGGCAGGGTCCATAGGAGAGTGGCAGGAAGTCTAAATCAGATCAGTTGGTGTTCACATGGATCAATTCCTTCAGAATGGGATCCCATGGTTAAAGTAGTAGGAGGATTGAGGTGTCAAAAAGGCACAATCAATCCTTGAGGAGCAATGCATAGCTAGTTGCATTCATATACTTGAGAGGTACTTGCAGATCCCGTTGGACGCAATTAGGTGCTCAGTAGACAATGCTGAGCTAGTTGTAGTCAGAGAATCAAGGGACAATTGTAGAGCTAGTTGTAGGAGCACAGTAGGTCAGAGAGAGTTGTCACACTCAGAGGGAGTCTATCTTCAAAGGGAAGAACCCTATGGAGGCTTGATCTTCAGGTTCTAAGGAGATCAATACAAACAGTTGTAGTGGTAGAAACAATGTAGAGGTTGTGCAGAAGAAACAACATAGGGGCACCAAGAGTGTGAGATCAAAGATTGATTCAACTACAGGGATAACAGGTGAATCAGAGTATGTGTAGTAGCATAGTGGACAATGTTTTTCCAAAGTATTTTTCTTCACAGTGATTTCTAGTGATAGTGAGTCAAATCAGTTTGAGATGTGAAGAAAGGAGGTATAACAAATGTCACCATCAACAACATCATTCGGTCCATCTACAAGTTGTTCATCAAGAGAGATGAGTAGAATCAATAATGGAGTAGAGAGTGGAGAACACCTTCCACGCTAAGAGGGAGTGTTAGTTTTTTATGGATATGGTAACATTGGACAGGTGTTCTAGTCTTAGATGATGCCAAGATGATAACATGAGATCTTCAAAACCGAGAAAAGGTTTTGCAATATAATCTTGGGAAACACCTTAATTAAATTAATTTTCCATAATTAAAATATTTCCTAACTCTAACTTAGGAAAAGTGGTAAATTAAAGTTAACAAATTAAGGATGTTCGAGATTGCTCTAGATACTTATATTGATGAAAGTCTAATTGATATTAGTCATCAAAGGAGATTAAATCGTGATTGTTGAGACTTCAGTAAGAGATTATAAGAGTAGTTCGAAGGGCTTGGAGATAGCATCAATGTGATCGAGTTGTGAGAGGTAGATCGAGCTACCTAGTTCATAGTTTTCAATGACGACGTAGTTCAAGCCAAGAAATGAGAGTAGCAGGGGTTTGTAGCAAGAAGAATTTATGGAAAAAATATCAAGAGGTCTTCTAGTTTCCAGAGGAGAAAAAGGGAGGTCAAATTATCCAACGTGGAGGATGTATTCTATCGTGTGATTTGCCCAATTTTCCAGTGTGAGTTTCCTAGTTTTCATGTGCGGGTCACCAAGAGAGGGATAAATTCAATTGCTAGTGTTCGGATCAAGTTGTGGGATGCCTAGAAAATTGTTTTCAAAGGAAGAGATAGGAAATATGGCTCATCTAGAGGAGTTCTAGAGGTATATTGAACTCATATGACTAGACAGTGCATATTTGCAGTCTAGCTATGTGAATTAGCTAGAAAGTGTGAGTTTGTTGGAGAGGGGCCATGAGAGTTGTTGTGAGGGAAAAGGGTTTTCCCAGGATATTTCCAATTGAGATAAATTATCGAAGCTAAGCCAAAAAGGCTAGCAGTTGTAATTCTCTAATTTTGTTGCATAATAATAAAACCCTCATCTGCTACATTGGTTTTCCCTTCGATGTTTTACCAGGGACAATTGTCCAAAAAAACAATGTTTACTTTATTGTGTGTATTTATTTTCTCAGTTCCAGTTTTTATATTTCCGCAATGTTTTTTATGGGGAAGAATGCAATTGTGAACAATTTTATATTTGCCACTAATAATTAACAAAAGAGTGTCCAGGATATGTTTGATACGCTCAATCCACCTAGATAAAAGGGGAGGATCAAATGCAGTGTGTCCTTTGATTCCCTCTATAAGGGTTCTCGAATAACCATAGATATGAAGAGTATTTACCCGTAATTTTTTTGTGAACCAGAGTAATCCCCATAAAGCCAAAACTTTTGCCTTAGTGTTGGTACCTGGGCTTCCATTCCAGTGGAGTTTATTTTGTTTCCTTTCATTGATTCTAATCCATGCACCGCATCCACAACATCCATGTTGTGCCACTCCGTTGAAATAACCCGCAAGAAAATTGATATCTAGAGGAATGTAATGATAAGATAATTCCTTGCAACTGCCATTGTTACATGGAGTATTAGATAGCCACGAGATAATGTTGTGGCATATCCAAGTGGTGTTTATGGGCACTCCTTCAAGCAAATAATTATTTATGGCCTTCCATATCTCCCAGGATAGATAAAAAGGAAGTGACTCCCTACCATACCCTCTTGATTGAAGCAAATACTTTGCCCCTTGGAAAGCATGGCTATGACCAGGTATCTTATGTATAAGAAGAAATTACATAACATGGAACCTAAGAGGTTTGTTAAAATTACTTCTAACTCTATTCAAATATCCCACATTCGGCTCAAGTGAGGATGGTATAACGATGTCGAGGCGTAGTTGGCCCATTAGGGGATAAAGGAAGAGATAATATTTCAAAATAAAGATAATATTTAAAATATTATTACTTCTAAATTTAAGGAGAATTTGTTGGGCTATAAAGAGTTAGAGGGAAAAAGGAAACTAAGATATTATAACGAGATGATCAACCCCAACCTAGAAAACCACAATTATCTTTCTATCTTGATTAGATTTAAGAATAAAATGAACATTGTGTTGAAATATGGCAACAAGAATATTCCAATTTAATTTTTCCTTGAATTAAATTGTGAATTAAAATCGAATTTAGTCTTAACGGCTACTTGGAAATAATTAATTAATTTGTTTCAAATTAATTAGTTGGAGAAATTCAAGTTAGACGTCTTTCTTAAGTCATGCAAGAGTTATCCCTTAAATTAAGGAGATAAGATTGAGTTATATTTGAGTTGTAATTAGTTAACTCAGTTTACTGAGTTAAGTCTAGTTAAATTA
>APFE031338922.1:0-28916 GCA_000404065.3 Pinus taeda | reverse complement strand
TTGTCTTGAGTCTCCATGGGAAGGATACTCCATTTTCAATGTGGAAGACATTGAAGGACCTCTACCAGAATAGTAGTGACCAGAGGAAATTGGTGCTCAAGGATAAGCTTCGAAGAATCAAGATGGAGAAGGGCAATACTATTTCCACATTTCTAAATAAGCTCACCGCCAGTAGAGATGAGCTTGGCAGTGTGGAAATAAATACTGCCGATGATGATATGGTGAGCCTCACTCTCCTTGGCCTTCCAAAGAGTTGGAATAGCTACTAGGATTCTATGAATGGAAGGGAGAAACTGGTGGATTGGGAACAACTGTGGTCGGATCTTATGCAGGGGGAGATCAGGAGGAGCACACGAGATGGTTCTTCATCCAAGAATGATGATGAAGAAAATTTGGCCTTAGCAAGTAAGGCAAGGAAAGGGAAGTGGAAGGCTTCCCATTTCAAATCGAATTCTTCTCATGGAGGGAAGAAGGGTGACATGTCTAAAGTAATATGCTTTAATTGTCACAAGAGGGGACATTATGTGACTAATTTCCCATCGAAGAAGTCCAAGAAGGGATCCTTGGAAGGATTGGAAGGTGAGGCATTAGCCTTTCAGTTCGAAATGGAATTTACCCTCATCGCATGCATGGTGTCATTGATGATGGGTTGTTTCTGGTATCTTGATAGTGGAGCCTCATTCCACATTACCAGTGATAAAAATTTATTCAATGCCTTAGAGGAGAAAGACCTCAATATGCGCATAGAGATGGGTGACGATGGAAGGTATAGTGTTTCAGGAGTGGGAACGGTTGCTTTTTAGAGGGAGCATGGAGCTCCTATCACCTTGACAGATGTGAAGTATGTGCTTGGACTGAAGAAGAACTTGGGATCGGTCGCAATGTTGGAGGACAAAGGCTACAATTTTGTCTTCAGTAAAGGAAAGGCATTCCTAAGACACATAGCCACAGGTCAGACCAAGAGGATAGGGATTCAAGTGAAGAATCTCTATAAACTAGAGGTAGATGATTGTGCAACATTGAGTACGAAAGTAGAATTAGTGCAAAGCCAAGACATTGGCGAGTTGTGGCACAGGTGGTTGGGCCATTTGCATCATCGGGCTTTGAAGATAATGTAGCAGATATCTATAGGACTTCCCAAAGGTAAACTTGAGCAAGTTGACAAATGCAAAGGGTGTACCTTGGGAAAGTACACCAAGTCTTCCTTTCATGATTGAGACAGTCGAGTAAAGGCTATCTTAGAGCGAGTTCATATTGATTTGTGTGGACCATTCTTGACAACATCCATAGCGAAGCAAAGGTATTATGTGATTTTCATTGACGACTATTCTTGTAAATGCTGGACTTATTTCATGTATAAGAAGGACCAAACTTTCACAAAGTTCTGTGAGTTCAAAGCTTTGGTCGAGAAAGAGTTAGGGAAGAATATCAAGGCCTTGAGAAGCGACAACGGTGGAGAATATGTCTCTCAAGAGTTTAAGGACTTTTGTGCAGTGGAAGGAATTAAACGAGAATTGACAGCACCTCATAACCCACAACAGAATGGGGTGGTCGAGAGGAAGAACAGAACTATTGTAGGCGAAGCATGGGAAATGCTGAATGACCAAGGCCAACCACTTCACCTGTGGGCTGAGGCATGCAACACAATGGTCTATTTGTAGAATAGAAGCCCACATCCCATACTTGGGATGAAGACACTAGAGGAAGCTTTCTCCAGTAAGAGACCAGATGTGGGTCACTTCAGGATCTTTGGCTCATCGGTATATTGCCATGTGAGAAACGATGCATGGAAGAAGCTTGAGCCGAGAGCAAAGTTGGGGATATTTGTGTGGTACACTGATATACCTCACAACTATTGGGTGTACTAGCCTACCAGTCGAAGGACAGTGGTTTGCAGAGATCTCAAATTTGATGAGCAGAAGGCCATGTGATTTTCCCTTGAGAGGGAGCTCCAACTACAAGTTGTGGAGGAACTGTTGGTTCCTAAGGAGGAGGAGCCTCAGACTGATGCAGAGCAGTCACATGGAGAGGTTCTAGGAGTGGAGACATCCACTCAAGCAAAGTCTTCCAAATATGGAAGGAAGCACACAAGAGAAGCTCACGGATTGCTGGAGGATGCGAGAGAGAATGTGGGAGCACCATCTTCTCAGCGCAAACAGAGGAGGTCACCTGAGAGGTGCACTGGATACATGGCCCTTGCTGGGGAACGTGTTGAGACTGAGCCATCTTCCTTTGTGGAGGAATATGACTCCATAGTTCGTAACAGTGTTTGGGACGTGGTTCCGAGACTAGATAACAAGTCAGTTGTGAGTTCCCGTTGGCTTCACAAGGTAAAGCAAGTTGTTGATGGTAGTGTGGATAAGCATAAGGTAGGATTTGTTGCCTGTGGCTTTTCATAGGCCGAGAGGATCATGTTGTTGCAGTATATTTCGACAGAGGAGCAAGATGCTGACATTTTGACAAAGGCATTGTCAAAGTGTAAATTCGAGTTCCATAGAGATAGGATTGGGGCGGCAGATAACCCCTTTCTTGTTGAGAGGGAATTAACTTGTGAATTAAAATCGAATTTAGTCTTAACATCTACTTGGAAATAATTAATTAGTTTGTTTCAAATTAATTAGTTGGAGAAATTCAAGTTAGAAGTCTCTCTCGAATTCAAGCAAGAGTTATCCCTTAAATTAAGGAGATAAGATTGAGTTATATTTGAGTTGTAAATAGTTAACTCAGTTCACTGAGTTAAGTCTAGTTACATTAGTTCCAAACTATTTGAGGAACTAATAGAGAATTAATAGTCAGTTGATGCATGCATGCACTCAACTAGTGCTACTCCAGTTAACTGAAGATTCCCTCATCAGAAACTCATGCATGTCTATTCTGAGAGAGACCTAGTTGAGATTAAAGTCAAGGACAATGTACTATCAGGTGCATGTGTTTTCTTATAAAGAAAACTCATGCATGCAGTCAAGGCATCATCCTTGAAGATTGCGCAGTTTTGGAGGAGATCATTCACTTAGTAAAAGGAGAATCATCCACAAGGAACAGCGCGAGGAAATAGGAGCTTGGAGGGCAGAGAAGAAGGTTGGAGAGAAGCCAAGATTGCCTGTGAGCATCTGTAAGGGTTGTACTGAGAGCTGGCTAGCTTTGAGAGCTAAGGCTTTGTATAATTCCTATGTATTTCCCCCATGTATGATAATACAATAGTGTGGGGTTTTTAGCTGAGGCTTTCCCCAAAGTATTTTCATGTGTATTGTGTGATTGATTCTTCTTCTTCTGAATATATTGTTCAACTCAGTCTTTAAGCTTCCGCAAATTGATAATAGAAGTAGGTTATAGTATTCTACTTTGATTTATATTGCATTATCGGGTTAACCTACCATCAGATTTTCTACATGGTATGAGAGCTAGATTTGTAGAAATTTTCTACATGGTATCAAAGCTAGATTTGTAGAAATTTCTATATGGCATCAGAGATGTGAATAGTATACTGAGAAGAGAATTCGAAGTTTGAAGTTCGGAGTTGCGGGTGCAAATCGAATTCGTATTTTACTTCAAGGTTGGCCAATGGCGTTCTATGGCTTGAGACTCAAGTATGCCTTGGAAGGTAGCTCGAATTACATAGCATGGAAAGATAGAACATAGGCTATATTAGAAGACAATGGCTTGAAGGAATTCATTGATCAAGAAATCCCAAATCCAGCTTCAACTAATGAACAAGAGTTGGCTGAGTGGAAGAAGTGTGTGGCGAAGGCAAGATGGATCATCCTTTAGGGAGTTCGAGACCATATTGTCTCGAGTCTCCATGGGAAGGATACTCCACTTTCAATCTGGAAGACATTGAAGGACCTCTACCAGAATAGTAGCGACCAAAGGAAAGTGGCACTCAAGGATAAGCTTCGAAGAATCAAGATGGAGAAGGGCGATACTATTTCCACATATCTGAACAAGCTCACCACCTACAAAGATGAGCTTGGCAGTGTGGGAATAACTACTGCCGATGATGATATGTTGAGCCTCACTCTCCTTGGCCTTCCAAAGAGTTGGAATAGCTACCAGGACTCTGTGAATGGAAGGGAGAATCTGCCGGATTGGGAATGACTGTGGTCGCATCTTATGTAGGAGGAGATCAGGAGGAGCACACGAGATGGTTCTTCATCTAAGAATGATGATGAAGAAAATCTGGCCTTAGCAAGTAAGGCAAGGAAAGGGAAGGGGAAGGCTTCCCATTTAAAATCGAATTATTCTCATGGAATGAAGAAAGGTGACATGTCTAAAATAAGATGCTTTAATTGTCACAAGATGGGACATTATGTGACTAATTGCCTGTTGAAGAAGTCCAAAAAGGGATCCTCGGAAGGATCGGAAGGTGAGGCATTAGCCTCTCAGTTCGAAATGGACTTTACCCTCATCGCATGCATGGTGTCATCAATGATGGGTTGTGTCTAGTATCTTGACAGGGGAGCCTCATTCCACATGACCAGTGATAAAAATTTATTCAATGCCTTGGAGGAGAAATACCTCAAGATGCACATACAGATGTGTGACGATGGAAGGTATAGTGTTTTAGGAGTGGGCATGGTTGCTTTTCAGAGGGCGCATGGAGCTCCTATCACCTTGACAGATGTGAAGTATGCGCCTGGACTGAAGGAAAACTTGGTATTAGTCGCGATGTTGGAGGACAAAGGCTACGATGTTGTCTTCAGTAAAGGAAAGGAGTTCCTAAGACACATAGGCACGGGTCAGACCAAGAGGATAGGGGTTCGGGTGAAGAATCTCTATAAAATATAGGTAGATGATTGTGCAACATTGAGTACCAAAGTAGAATTGGTGCAAAGCCAAGACATTGGCGAGTTGTGGCACAGGCGGTTGGGCTATTTGCATCATGGGGTTTTGAAGATAATGTAGCAGATATCTACAGGACTTCCCAAAGTTAAACTTGAGCAAGTTGACACATGCAAAGGTTGTACCTTGGGAAAGTACACCAAGTCTTCCTTTCATGATCGAGACAGTCGAGCAAAGGCTATCTTAGAGAGTTCATACTGATTTGTGTGGATCATTCTCAATGGCATCCACAACGAAGCAAAGGTATTATGTGATTTTCATTTATGATTATTCTCGTAAATGCTGGATTTATTTCATGCAGAAGAAGGATCAAACTTTCACAAAGTTTCGTGAGTTCAAAGCTTTGGTCGAGAAAGAGTGAGGGAAGAAGATCAAGGCCTTGAGAAGCGACATCGGTGGAGAATATGTCTCTCAAGTGTTTAATGACTTTTGTGCAGCAGAAGGAATTAAACGAGAGTTGATGGCACCTCATAACCCACAACAGAATGGGGTGGCCAAGAGGAAGAACAAAACTATTATAGGGGCAGCATGGGAAATGTTTCATGACCAAGGCCTACCACTTCACTTGTGGGCTGAGGCATGCAACACAACGCTCTATTTGTAAAATAGAAGCCCACATCCCATACTTGGGATGAAGACACTAGAGGAAGCTTTCTCTGGTAAGAGACTAGATATGGATCACTTCAGGATCTTTGGCTCATCGGTATATTTCCATGTGACAAAGGATACACGGTAGAAGCTTGAGCCAACAATAGAGTTGGGGATATTTGTGGGGTACACTAATACACCTCACAACTATCGGGTGTACTTGCCTACCAGTTGGAGGACAGTGGTTTGCAGAGATCTCAAGTTTAATGAGCAGAAGGCCATGCGAGTTTCCCTTGAGAGGGAGCTCCAACTACAGGCTGTGGAGGAAATGTTGGTTCCTAAGGAGGAGGAGCCTCAGACTGATGCGGAGCAGCCACATGCAGAGGTTCCAGGAGTGGAGACATCCACTCAAGCAGAGTCTTCCAGAGATGGATGAAAGCGCACAAGAGAAGCTGACAGATTGTTGGAGGATGCGAGAGAGAATGTGGGAGCACCATCTTCTCAGCGCAGATAGAGGAGGTCACCTGAGAGGTACACTGGATACATGGACTTGCTATGGAATGTGTTGAGACCGAGCCATCTTCCTTTGAGGAAGCAGTGCAGCAGCCGATTTGGGTTGATGCTATGGTGGAGGAGTATGACTCCATAGTTCGTAACAGTGTTTGGGACGTGGTTCCAAGACCAGAGAACATGTCAGTTGTGAGTTCGTGTTGGACTTTCAAGGTAAAGAAAGTTGTTGATGGTAGTGTGGAGAAGCATAAGGCAAGCTTTGTTGCCCGTGGCTTTTCACAGGTCGAGAGGATCATGTTGTCGCAGTATATTTTGACAGAGGAGCAAGATGCTGACATTTTGACAAAGGCATTGTCAAAGTGTAAATTCGAGTTCCATAGAGATATGATCGAGGTGGCAGATAATCCCTTCTTTGTTGAGAGGGAGTGTTTAAATATGGCAACAAGAATATTCCAATTTAATTTGTCCTTGAATTAAATTGTGAATTAAAATCGAATTTAGTCTTAACAACTACTTGGAAATAATTAATTAATTTATTTCAAATTAATTAGTTGTAGAAATTCAAGTTAGAAGTCTTTCTGAAGTCATGCAAGAGTTATCCCTTAACTTAAGGAGATAAGGTTGAGTTATATTTGAGTTGTAATTAGTGAACTCAGTTTACTAAGTTAAGTCCAGTTAAATTAGTTCCAAACTGTTTGAGGAACTAATAGAGAGTTAACAGTTAGTTGATGCATGCATGCACTCAACTAATGCTACTCCAATTAATTGAAGATTCCCTCATCAGAAACTCATGCATGTCTATTATGAGAGAGACCCAATTGAGATTAAAGTCAAGGATAGTGTACTATCAATTGCATGTGTTTTCTTATAAAGAAAACTCATGCATGCAGTCAAGGCATCATCCTTGATGATTGCGTAGTTTTGGAGGAGATCACCCACTTGGTAAAAGGAGAATCATCCACAAGGAATATCGCAAGGAAATAGGAGCTTGGAGGGTAGAGAGGAAGGCGGGAGAGAAGCCAAGATTTCCTGTGAGCATCTGTGAGGATTGTACTGAGAGCTGGCTAGCTGTGAGAACTAAGGCTTTGTATAAATCCTATGTATTTCCACCATGTATGATAATACAATAGTGTGGGGTTTTTAGTTGAGGCTTTCCCCAAAGTATTTCATGTGTATGTGCGATTGATTCTTCTTCTTCTGGTTATATTGTTCAACTCGATCTTTAAGCTTCCACAAATTGATAGTAGAAGTAGGTTATAGTATTCTACTTTGATTTATATTGCATTATTGGGTTAACCTTGTTGGAAATACTGATAGGTGGGGGGGTGAATCAGTATTCCTTTTCAATTGTTATTTTTACTAGTTAAATCATTTATATTTAGAACACAAAATGAACAATCGGAATAAATGATTTTAATAATATAATCTTTACAATAAATCAAGTACAATATATATAAGGCTCCAACCTATTGCCAAGAACCAACTTGGTCTTTTGTGAGGCTCCAACCTCTAGGGCACCAACCCTATCTTCTCAAGGCACCAACCTTGTGTTTAGGAGCACCAACTCCAAGGACACCAATCCTTCCCCCCCTAAGGGCTCTGACCCTATCTTGTCAAGGAACCAACCTTGGATTTAGGAGCACCATCTCCAAGGACACCAATCCCTCCAATTCTGAGGCACCAACCCCAAGGGCTCTAACCCTATCTTGTCAAGGCACCAAACTTGGATTTAGGAGCATCAATCCTTCCAATTCTAAGGCACCAACCCCAAGGGCTCCGACGCTATAGTTTTGCTTTGTCAAGAAATCTTCTTCACTGTGTTCTGTCAATCTACAGCTTCACTGCTACATCAATGACAACCTGTCTTCATATGAAGGAGTTGTCACAATTCTTCATATTTCCCAAGCAGAGTCTGCAAAGTTGCCCCATGATGATTTCAAATAGCCATCATGATCTACAATAGTCTTCACACAACTTCAATGTGTCTACAATGAACTGCACTAAGCTCTGCACAAAAACAACTCTTTCTTTCAAGCCTCTATTCTCACTGTCACGGTAAATGCTTCAGGAGTGACTTCTTTAGAGGAGTGACTGTCGTAGTTTCATATTATGCGTTCAATTAAAAACAACCCTGTTCATACTCAGATAATCTTCTTTTGAATTGTTATCTCAATCACTATCAAACACAGGTCCAAGCTTTTCAATAAATAACCCAGTCAACAGAATGTTCGACCTTCGGCTTCCTTCTTCTTCTACTAGACCTTTCGGCTTCCTTCTTCACTCGCTCAACCTTCGGCTTCCACTTTCGTTCGCTCGACCTTTGGCTTCCTTTTTCTTTCGCTGGACCTTTCGGCTTCCTTGTTTGCTCACTCGACCTTCAGCTTCCACTTTCGTTTGCTCGACCTTTGGCTTCCTTTTTCGCTCGCTCGACCTTCGCTTTCTTTCTACTATTCCTTCGGCTTCCTCTGTCTCTTCAAGTCCACAAGTTGTGAACTTATTTATGCTCTATTTTTCCTGAGATAGATACTCAGAATTGAAGCATTTTAACACGTTTTTATACAAGTTTCACCAATGACCAAAGGACACGTCTATTGGAGGGAGACCGACTTCTATATTAAAACATATTGAAGAGTCTTTCATCCATAGACTTGATTATTCACGAAAACCATATAAGAGAGGCTATACCCACAGGGAGGTCCCACATGCCACGTCACTACCTCAATCGCAATCACAACTTTTGGAGGTCTTTTACAAGTCGTTCCCATAACATAGTTGATGGCCGATTGCCCCTACTGCATGCGATATTATATTAAACTATTTTGATAAACCTGTTGGGTCCACCAATTTATCACAATTGTAATTTTATAAGACTCCCACAATTGTAGCTTTATGAAAATCCACATTAATAGAGGTCCCCACACGTCATGTCATGGCTTAATCCCGCGATCACAACTTCACGAGAATCCCATAATCGCAACATTCAATATCATCGATATTCACATATCACCCCGTAGCTGATGCAATATTTAATCAACCATTTTTAATAAGTCTTTCGGGTGCACACCTCTATCACAATCAGTGGTTTGACATCCCTTTGAAACTTGCGATTACTGCGGATGCGATATTTTATTAAGTCGTGCCATAATGGTGTAGCGGGTCCGCAATGCTATCCCGGTCGACGGTTCGGGGGTTTATCGCAATCGCAATTTTAGTGTGACATTCCTTTAAGAGTTGCAATGTGAAGGTTCTGATACACGTGGATGCGATATTACAATAAAGCGGTTACCATAACCTGTTCTCGGGTCCGCCATACATATCGCAGTCTATGGTTTGCAGGGCTTCGACTGGCACACAGATTAAAATGGCCTTAACCCCCGCAGTTGACTGTGATCTAAGAGTTGAATATGAGATCGATGGCTATGATTGAGTGCGGGACTTTAGCTACGATCAAGGAAATCTGTACTCTCCTACCCCCGCAGTTGTTAATCACCGTTGATCTAATAGATTTGTCAATCTGACGATCCAAATCTATTCCTCTGCCATTCTTCTTCTGCAAGCACTTGGGTTTGATCTCCGCCGTTCATTTCTTGACTCCATTATATTTCAATCGGGGGTTTGAGTAGTGTTTACTTATAAAACACTGATATTATATACTGCTGATACGATTTTTCCGATAACTCTATTTATGCTCCTCTGTTATTTTCTTCCTATCGGTTCTTCTTAGGCATATATTACATGTGATACTTCCAATATGGCTCCTCCAATGTTTTCTTCTTTACTCCTCTGATATCGTTGTTGCACTTTGTTCTTCTGATAGCACTTACCCTTGGGCATATGCGATAACCTGCTTCGTTGATGGCTTCTGATGAACTCTTCCTCTGATTCTTTGGCTTGATGACTTCTCCTCTTTACTCTTTCTCTTTCTCTTCTGATGGCACTTACCCTTGGGCATATGCGATAACCTGCTTCCTTGATGGCTTCTTATGAACTCTTCCTCTTATTCTTTGGCTTGATGACTTCTCCTCTTTACTCTTTCTCTTTCTCTTCTGATGGCTTCCGATATCTTTCCTCCTCGGTTCCACTATTTCTATTATGTCTGTATTCAATCCTTTGATCCTCCATGAGTAGTATTATGATCAATGAGCATCAATGGGAAACCACACATGTCACAATAATTTTCCATCACAAACACTGCCATATTCACATCAATGACAACCTAGATTAACAAACCTACCATCATATTTTCTACACATTGTAGAGGTGCTCTCCAACCCAGTATGGGAGACATGTTGTAATGTAATGTTTAACATTTTGACTAAATCAAATTACATAAAAATAAAAATTAAATTAAATTAATCAAATAAAAAGATTAATTTAATGTAAACATTTTAACAAATAAAAATAACCCTATAAAAATAAAATAAAAATGGCCCATGGTATTGACCCATTGAATTGAGAACTTGTGGTATTGACCGATGGTATTCATGTGGAATATAGCATATTTAAAGGGGGAAATTAAACCAACCTAGATCCATCTTAACTTCGGACCTACCAAGCATTGGGAGGGATCAAATCTCTTGATATGCAAGCCTCTTCTTGAGCGAAAAGAGATTTGATCCCTCTTGGCGCTCTCCAACCTAGTATAGTAGAGATGTTGTAATGCAATGTTTCACATTTTGACTTAGTCAAATTACATAAAATAAATAAATGTAATTTAATGCAAACATTTTAACTTAGTCAAAATAAAATAAAATAAAAATAACCATATAAAACAAATGACCCATGGTATTGACCTATGGTATTCATGTGGAATATAACTTATTTAAAGGGAATCAAACGAGCCTAGATCTATCTTAACTTCGGATCTACCAAGGGTTGAGAGGGATCAAATATCTTAAGATGCAAAGCTCTTTTAGAGTTAAAATATAAGAACCAATTCTCATGAGATTCGTAGTGAAATTAGACATTGGACAATTTCCAAAATGCCATGGGATGAAAGAGTCTATGGCCTGTGCAATACTAATAGGGTTGAGAATGATAAACACTTTATCTTATATTGGCTGTCACGTACTTGAATTCAATCAATTTTCAAAATTTTGTTATATTACCAGCCTTCCTGATCTTCTAAGTCAACATAAGTATGGTGATATGGGCTTCTCTCAAGCATAGAACTAAAATGTTAAAAATATTAAATATTAATCTCTTACCTTGTAAGTCTTATAAATCTTAGTGGAGGTTGAACTTCTTAAAAATCTCAAAATCTCGTTTTAACTTATAAAATCTCAAAACTAAAATTATAAATTAAATGTTTTAATTTAAATAAGTATATATTATTTATTTATTATTTTTATTATATACACTAATAACTTTGTTGTTTGAAATATCATAAATTAATAGTATCTATTGAAAACTAAATTAAATATTTTAATAATGTTATTTTAGAGTTCACAAGGTTCCAATCCAATACAACAATATTCATAAGCACAAAGTCATTACAACAATATTTATCAAGGCATTATAGCTCATTATGTCATTAGCTTAGATTTGAACATTTGTGGGGAAGATAACAATAATTCCTTCCAACCACCCTAGATAACCCTAACTGGAAATGTTATCACCCCAAGAAACTCTCCTAGGTTGTATCTCGGAGATGCTCGAGAACATTACCAACTCAACAAAATGTTGGAAATGGATGAATGGAAGGAATAATGCATATTCAAGCCAGATAACCACTTCTACTATGCTTAACTCCAGACAAGGGTGAACACCCCCAGACTACAAGGCTTTAGACCACCAATTACTCACAGTTTGAGGATTAGGTGAACATGGAGAATACTGACCACAACAGCAGATCCACAAGACCATGTGATGGCCGACTACAACCAGTAAGAAGGTATGCAAATCTATTTCCTAATGCTCAGACAGGATGACAGCTCTCTGGCATTAAGTAAAAAGAAACCTGCACAACACATTCAATAATACATACAAGATTCTAACACAGAGGTGGGATGACAACCCCTCAGATGCTAAATATCAAGAGCACATGAATAAATGCATAATAGGCACAACCTAGAACAAAGAAGAAGTGGAAAGTGAGCAATTAACAACAAAAGAAGCTTGTATTAGCTGAAAATGAAGACCAGACGCTGCAAGTATCAAAGTAGTTACAGTCTCCAGAAGTTGAACGTTACATCAAAACAACAACCATAAACCCTCATCACATTGTGTTTTTGGGTATATATAGAGTTTTATTACAAAAATGCTCTGCTATTCTATGCGTGGAGGGGTCATAAAGGACCACCAACCACATTAACTATCTAAAAGGGGCCTATGTTATGATCTACTGCTTTAATGAATGAATTTGACATTCTCTGGTACTCTGTTGTACTCCTCGAGCAAGTGAAGTGTCATAAAGGATGAAATTCCTTAATTGCTGAATGTAAGTTTCTTCTTTGGCGTCGTCCTTCTTCCTCTTGGGTACATAATGCGTTGAATGCAGTAGTTGAAGTAGTAATGTACCAGACACTGATAGATGGCTTCTTATGTTCTTCGGGTGCACGGCATGACCAGGGGTAAGGATTGTATGGTGGGTGTACAAGTGGGCGGAGAATAGATATCGACCATCAGATCAAACAAACGAACGACGGAGATGATACATCGGGAGAAATCGGGAGGAAATGGGTAGAAGCGCGTCAATTAAATGTGTGTCATTGGATCTCAGGCAGACAGATCCGATCGCAAAGGTGTACGGATGATAGTGAGCAGGGAACGGGCGAGTGGGCGGTAAGCAGTATTGCCCGCACCACTTTTCGGAGGTGGGTGGTATTCGTACAAGGGGAAGCGATGCAATAAGCGCGCGACACGTGGCAGATGTGACGGGAGGGAAACCGCTTTCCTCGCGGGTTAAAGCGCGAGCAGTTTGCGAGATCGGGAGGTGAGAACACCATCCAATCGCAGTGAAGTATATCGGACGGTGGAGGAAGCAGCGGTGCAGGTTATCCGCGGCGAGGACCGTCGGATCGGGTGATGTGCGATCAACGGTGGGGATTAAGGCGGAGGGTTATATGGATAAGATCACGTTATGGAGTTTAAGTGCCCGGGCTTAAGGAAAAGGGGCTTATGCCGAGGAATTAAGAAAACAGAGGTGGCGGGAGGGTAAGGGATGGAGAAAGATGACCAGCCAGGAATCCTTCTACGCACAATCAAGCAGATTGAGCTCGTCTCTGACCTTAAGAGATGATATTTGTATAGTAGAGTTAACACTGGCTCCTTCTGGGGATGAGATCCTCCCTATGAGGTCTCAAGAACTTACAGACCATTGCCTTTCTGATGAAAACAAGTTAACCAAAATTCCTAGTGTTCCATTGGGCATGGAGTCTACTTTGCCTACATTAGACTGAATAAAGTGATATATTTACAAATTTAAGGCCAAAAGACCTTAAATCACATAAATTTTCAGAAAATGCCCATTAATTGGGCCATCAAAGACTGCTTCTCCTCCCATACTTTGCAATAGGAAGGTATTGTTCCCTTGGACCTGAGAAATAACAAAAGGCCCTATCCAGAAAGCATCAAATTTCCCATGATTGCCTTTCTTTTCTTTCAGCGCATCACATTTCAGGACCAAGTCTCCAACTCGAAAATTATCTGATTTTGTCGTCTTGTCAAAAGCTTCCTTGATCTTTTTCTGATGTTCTGCAGCCCTTTCAACCAGCTGTTCTCTAATTTGATGTACCTCTGCTAAATCAGTGATTCTTTTTGCCATGTCTTCCTCCTCAGTTTGCTCTTGTTGCAGGAACTTTGCCATAGGGAGCATAAGCTAAACTGGAAATACTGCTTCTGTGCCATATACTAGCTTGAATGGAGAATTCCCTATGGATCTCTTAATGGTCACTCTATCAGCCCAAAGTGCATACTTGAGCTTAGAATCCTAGTTATTTTTGTTATCATCCAACAACTTCTTAATTATCCTTATTAAACTCTTATTGGAAGATTCTGCTAGACCATTGCCTTGAGGATAATATGAGGTGGAATGAACCAGTTTAATGCCCATTGAATTACAGATTTCCACCAATTGTTTTTCTCTGAAGGCTGTTACATTGTCTATGATTAATTTATGTGGACATCCAAACCTGGTAATGATATGCTCTGTCAAAAACTTCATGACCACATTATGATCAGCCTTCCTGGTAGGGATTGCTTCAATCCACTTAGTGAAGTAATCAGTGGCTACTAATATCCATTTGTGTTGGCCACTAGAATGTGGATTGATTTCTCCAATGAAATCCAAGCCCCAGTCTTGAAAAGGTCCTTTTGCATGTATCGGTTTTAAGGGCAGGGACTTCAACTATTGTTTCCCTTCAAATATTTGGCACCTGTCACAATATTTAACAAATGAAAATGCATCAAAAAATAAGGAGGGCCAATAGTACCCAACTTTGAGAATTTTGTGGGTTGTAGTATTCCAATAATGGTGCCCTCCACACATGCTAGAATGAAACTGCTGCATAACTTCCATTCACTGTTCTTTGTCCAGACACCTCAGAAGCACTCCGGATGGATCCCTCCAATAGAGCAAATTTTCATTAATGCAATATTTTGCTGCCCTAAGTTTAATTGTTCTAGCTTGACTTTGAGTAAATCTTGGAGGGATTTCTAGCTTCAGCAAGAATTTAACTATTGCAGAATACCAATCACAAGAAGCTAGATTTTCTGCCACTAATTGCTTTCTTTCTGGTTCAGCTACTTCCTCTTCTTCTATTTGACCATTCTCTGAGTTCGAACACATGAGGTTTATCTCCAATGTTCTACAATTTTCTTCAGCTAATTTTCTGCAAGAACCTAACCTCTGACAAGGTTGGTGGGCTTCAATTCTATATTAAACTCAATCAGTTTTGCAATCCATTTAGCCCTTCTTCCATTAGCATCAAGTTGTGTTAAGACATCTTTTATTGCAGCAAAGGGTACATAAGCAATTATCTTTGAATGCAGAATATAAACTCTGAAAGCTTTTAAAGACTTGATAAGAGCATAACCCTATTTTTCAATGATGTCATACCTCAGCTTAGCATCCCTTAAGGTTTTGCTAAAGAATGCCACCGGATGCTCTGAGCCTTCTTCATCTGTTGCAATAAAACTGCTGCAAGGGTGTCTTCAGAGGCAAAAGAAAATATATGGAACTCCCTGCCGTAATCTAGACTAATTAAAGTAGGAGCCTCCATAATAGATCTTTTAATGGAATCAAATGATTTTCTGGCTACCTCAGTCCATTTGATCTCTGACCCCTTTTTCAACATGGAGGTAATATGCTTCAGAAGTTCTGCAAAATTTGGTATAAATCTCCTCACAAAGTTTATTTTGCCCAAAAAGGGCTGAATATCCTTCTTTGATCTCGAGACAGACAGGGTCTGTATTTCTTTTACTCTTTCTGGGTCAATTCGGACACCTGCAGCAGAAACAATATGTCCTAACAGCTTGCCTTTTTCTAAAGCAAACTGCGATTTTTTGGGATTGACTGAAATCCCAAACCTTCTGCACTTCAAAAAAACTTTCTTCAAATGTTGTAAATGATCTTGATGACTATTGGAGTATACTATTATATCATCAAGGTAGATAAGAACAAATTTGTCCTTCTCTCCCACAAATGCTATATCCATAGCTCTCTGAAAGGTAGCTCCAGAATTCATCAATCCAAAAGGCATCTTGGCATACATAAAAGTGCCCCAAGGTGTGGTGAATGCAGTCTTCTCCTGATCATCTGGATGCACAACAACCTGATTAAAGCCTGAAAATCCATCGAGGATAGACATCACTTTGGCTCCTGAGAATTTTTGCAGCAAATGCTCCATCTTGGGTAGGGGATAGTTGTCTTTCTTTGAGCATTTGTTTAAGTTTCTGAAAGCAACACAAAGTCTGATTTCTCCACTTTTCTTCCTCACCACGACTAGGTTGGCTACCCATTTTGAATATCTGAGGGGAACTATGATTTTGGCAGCCATCAACTTTTTTATTTCTTTTTCAATTAGAGGGAGGAGCATAGGATTCATTGGTCTCAGCTTCTGCTTGAAAGTGATGGTGTCTTTCTCTAAGGGGATTTTATGCTGGATAATCTTCTTGTCATATGTTTTCAGGTCACTATATTCCCAGGCAAAGACATTAGCAAATTGCTTCATTAAATTGCAGTATTCAGAACATTGATCAGCAGACAGATGCGTGGGCAGATTTTTGTATCTTGGCTGACTTGGACTCCCTATATCATGCTTACAGACTGCAAATTGGTCTTCTTTTTGGGAAGCCTTATAAGGCACATCATTCTGGTCAAACAGTATTTCTAGAGGAATTAAACCCTTAGGTATATGGTTACTGGGCAATTGGACAATACTATCTTTACCAATTTTATTTCTGAGCTGGGATTGGGGATTTTCTTCTAAAGATTCATTTTCTTGGTCAATTTTCATTTTAGAAAACTCATCAATGACTTGCAAGAACATATTCACTTCATCATCATCTTCCAAAACTATCCAATGCTGGACATTGTCAGGCAAGGATGGTCTGTATTTCATTTGGACTTCATAAACTAGTCTGGGAAGCATGGGAGGGATGAACATGCTAGCAGACAAAGTAAGGGAATCAACAACCTGATTTTTGGCTCTAGGGGTATATGAAATACAAAAACTATCAAAAGAAGCTTTGAGTCTCCATACCTCATCTCTGTATGCTTTCAGCCTTGGGTGCTTTGCTTGAAATGTTATGTTTACTTGCTGAATGATCAAATCAACATCTCCAAACACCTTTATGTTCTTGATTCCTCTGTCTTTTGTTGCGTTAAGGCCCAATATCAGAGCTTCATACTCTGCTATCTTGTTTGTGACTTGGAAGGCCAACTTAAAAGACAGTTGTGTGCTTTCTTGTTCTGGAGATATTAGCACCACCCCTGCTCCTGCAGTCTCCTTGGAACATGCCCCATCAAAGAACATCTCCCAAACCTGACTTCCTTGCTCTTCCTCAGCCTGAACTATTTGTTTCCTGAGCTGCATTGGGGCCTTTTGAGATTCTTCAATTTGGAGAATACATGCTCCAAAATCAGTGTCCATAGCATAAATAGGATGATTAGAAGGATTCTTCTCATCACTGATGATGTATGCCAGTTGTACTTCTCTGTATAATCTCCTGCTTTCTCCTCCAAAGGCTGGGACAGTGGCATAAGATAGATCATTCTATAAAGTCCCACCTAGTCTCTTAATCCATCCTCTGGACAACAGCATGCCAAACTTAGGAGGGACATATGTTACCACAATGTCCATCACCATGCTCTTCATGGGCAGCTGGGTTAGGGTGATGGCTAAATCTTTTATCAGTCCCAAGCATTTTACTTTCCTTGAATCAAAAGAAAATAAATCATGATATGGTCTAGTGATATCATGGCCTAACTCTTCCATGACAACTTTAGGCATCAGATTGTGGCTAGCCCCTATGTCTCGTAGGCAATTGTGAAGGATTTTATCATGAATGGTTAAGGAGACATAAAAAAGATGGAGAATTATCATCAGCAGGTTTAGTCATGGGGCTCAGCACAACTGCAGGTTTATCTTCTTGCAAATTGACAGAGTCAGTGGAGGTTTGTGTGGCTTTCAGCTCAAGAGCTTCAAGGATAGGCTTTCTAAATACTTCACTCTTTACAAGTTCTAATAGATGCACAAATATTTTTAATTTTTGGACTTCTGCTTCAAAGCTGAAAGGGGAAGGTGACTTGTTAGAACCTCTTACCTCTTGAACTGGTGCTTTGAGGATGGCTGGGTCAGCTGCTGGCCTTTTCTGTCTGGTATTCTGTGACTCTGTTTGGACAACAGCTCTTTGGGCAGGATTCTCCTTAACATTATTTGCATTTGGCCTCAAGTTATGTCTTTTCTGTTCACCAGTCTGCAAAACAACCTTTCTGTCCCACTCTTGAATGGTTTAGTCCTGGAGTAATGCTTCTTCATATTCAGCCAATCTCAAAAAAGTAGCACTGCCTTTATCTTCCATGTAGTGAATTTCATCTTCATCTTCAAGTTGTTCCTCCTCCATGACTACATTTTGAAAAGGAGCCTTAACTATGTGTTATTCATTTGGTTCTTTACCACTTTGAATGATTTGTAACTGCTCATTTTCTCTTCTGTATGGATTTGAATTTCTAAAGCAAATGCGTTCTACTGCCTTGTTTTTCCTAAGTTCTGTTCAACCTTCAGCTTAGATATCTCAGCAGCGAATGACTCTATCATTCTAGCCATTTTATCTAGTTTAGGCTTTGAAGATGAAGCAGAGGAAGAAGAAGCCTCACTTCTCTGCCTCCTTCGGTCAGCATGACTTTTGAGTTTTTCTGCATCCATAATATTAGATTCTACTTCCAGGGCTGCATCTTGCATATCTGCCAGGGTAGCACATCTTCTTTCTCTTAATAATAGGCAAAAATCAGAGTTAAAAGCATTAGCATAAGTGAGTTTGGCTGAGGTGGGGGTTGGCTTTACCTCATCTGGTATTTTACTATACATCCTATTAAATCTTTTATTAAAATCAGGGAAAGATTCCCTATTTTCTCTCTTCAGGTTACCAAACTCAGTATGGTAATACAACAAGTCCTTTTTATCTCCCCAGTGCTTCAAAAATGCATCATCTAAAGCTTCAATATCAGCAATAGATCTAGGGGTCAATTCTCTGAACCACTTTCTGGCCTCTCCATCAAGGCTCTGGACAAAAACTCTCATCCACACATCATTTTCACTAATCTAAGTTATCAGCATAACTATAAAAAGCTTCAAGGTGTTCTTCAACTGTTACCCCATCTGTACTAGTAAATTTAGGCATATACTTATGATATTCTCCATCAGGCATGGCATTTAAAGGTACAAGAAAGACCAGGGGTCCATACCTAGCAACTATGATTCTTTCTATCTTTGTAGGTGCTTGCTGGCCTGCCATGACTAGAGTATGTGGAAGGATACTGGTCGATTGAATGGTGGGGAACAATGAAATAGATGAGAAGGACAAAGGAATATGATGGACTGTATGTGAAGCTTTCTTTGAACTAAGATCCAAAGGGGAACTAACTGAACAAGGAGTTGTATGGATCTCTGTAGGAAATTTCTCACTAGAAACACTAGGCTCTATATCTTCAAATGATACATTCTCAACTATAGCCTCCTCTTACAGAGATACATAAGATTTCTTAGGCTTACCTGATCCTGATGCTCCTTTATGTGATGTTTTCTTCGATTTGACAATCTTCTCAGGGTCAGGCACTGGTTCAGCTGGTGATTTCTGAGGATTTCTTCGAGTATGTCTCACAAACCTAGCCAGGACTATAATGTGGAGTCGCCAAAGGTTGGTATTCCTCCAGTGGAGTCGCCAGATAGATGATTACAACCAGAAATGTGCCCAGACCTTGTCTATCATCAAAATCTGGAACTGAGTTGTTTTCCCAGGGAAGCTGAGCTTTAATCTCCTCTCCTCGGCAATGACGCCAATTAATGTTATCACCCCAAGAAACTCTCCTAGGTTGTATCTCGGAGATGCTCGGAAACATTACAAACTCAACAAAATGTTGAAAATGGATGAATGGAAGGAATGATGCATATTCAAGCTAGATAACCACTTCTACTATGCTTAACTCCAGACATGGGTGAACACCTCCAGACTACAAGGCTTTAGACCACCAATTACTCACAGTTTGAGGATTAGGTGAACATGGAGAATACTGACCACAACAGCAAATGCACAAGACCATGTGATGGTTGGCTACAACCAATAAGAAGGTATGCAAATCTATTTCCTAATGCTCAGACAAGATGACAGCTCTCTGGCATTAAGTAAAAAGAAACCTGCACAACACATTCAATAATACATACAAGATTCTAACACAGAGGTGGGATGACAGCCCCTCAGATGCTAAATATCAAGAGCACATGAATAAATGCATAACAGGCACAACCTAGAACATAGAAGAAGTGGAAAGTGAGCAATTAACAGCAAAAGAAGCTTGTATTAGCTAAAAATGAAGACCAGACACTGCAAGTATCAAAGTAGTTACAGTCTCCAGAAGTTGAACCTTACATCAAAACAACAACCATCAACCCTCATCACATTGTGTTTTTGGGTATATATAGAGTTTGATTACAAAAATGCTTTGTTGTTCTATGTGTGGAGGGGTCATAATGGACCACCAACCACATTAACTATCTAAAATGGGCCTCTGCTACGATCTGTTGCTTTAATGAATGAATTTGACATTCTCTGGTACTCTGTTGTACTCCTCGAGCAGGTGAAGTGTCGTAAAGGATGAAATTTCTTAACTGCTGAATGTAAGTTTCTTCTTTGGTGTCGTCCTTCTTCCTCTCGAGTACATAATGTGTTGAATGCAGTAGTTGAAGTAGTAATGTACCAGACACTGATAGATGGCTTCTTCTGTTCTTCTGGTGCACGGCATGACCAGGGGTAAGGGTTGCATGTCAGGTGTACAAGCGGGCGGAGAATAGATATCGGTCGTCGGATCAAACAAACGAACAACAGGAGATGATACAGTGGGAGAAATTAGGAGGAAATGGGCAGAAGCGCATCAATAAAATGTGTGTCGTCGGATCTCGGGTGGACAGATTCGACGACAATCGGACGGCAAAGGTGCACGGACGATAGCGAGAAGGGAACAGGCAAGTGGGCGGTAAGCGGTATTGCCCACACCACTTTCGAAGGTGGGTGGTATTCGTACGCGGGGAAGTGATGCAATAAGTGCACGACACGTGGCAGATGTGACAAGAGGGAAACTGCTTTCCCCACGAGTTAAAGCGCGAGCAGTTTGTGAGATCAGGAGGTGCGAATGCCATCTGATCACGGCGGAGTAGATCGGACGGTGGAGGAAGCAGTGGTGCAGGTTATCCGCGGCGGGGACCGTCGGATCGGGAAATGTGTGATCGACGGTGGGGATTAAGGCAGAAGGTTATATGGATAAGATCACGTTATGGAGTTTAAGTGCTTGGGGCTTAAAAAAAAAGGGACTTATGCCAAGTAGTTAAGAAAACAGAGGTGGCGGGAGGGTAAGGGATGGAGAAAGATGACCAGCCAGGAATCCTTCTACGCACAATCAAGCAGATTTAGCCCATCTCTAACCTTAAGAGATGATATTTGTATAGCAGAGCTAATAGGAAACATCTTCAACTTTCTTGTATCACAATTTTTACAAATTTACTCAATATTTCATAAAAATATAAATTTTATCAATTCTTATTTTAATTTTAGAATTCATTTGTAGTCTTCATGATTAACTGAATTGGTCAAGCTCTTGTCATTGAAGCACCTTTTCTATTGAGACGTCACGGGTTCAATTCTCTTGTTGAGTCAGTAGGAAGTGACCCCTTTGGGTGGATCTGTCTAGTACAAATATTTTTTGGATGTAGTAGTCACCGATCTATGAACCACATAGGAAAAAAAAATTGAAATTCATAATTTATTTTTAAAATTTAAAATTGAAACAATTAAAATTAAATTTGTTAATTATGTTTATCTTAATTGGTTGGGAGAAATGATTGAGATCCTCCTCACCTAGGTTCAATTCCCACATGTTAATTTTGTTTTATTCTTCTTTCCATCCTCATCCATAAATTCACTTTGGTTACATTTCAATTGACTCCCCTTTCCTAAAATGGAAATGAGAATTAGCATATTCTTGCACCATCATGCATTAAGAAGAAGCTTGATAGAAACATATCAACATTGGATGCAACAACACATCAAGGCCAAGCATCAAATTGATATGTCTAGATTAATATATGCAATATATTAATCTAGACATTTTCAATTCTTTTTTTTAGTATTGTATCAAATTGACACCTAGGGATATATACGCTAAGTAATTGAGACTAGAAGGAGATACTTCTTGCTAGTGAGTCTAGACAAGAGAGCTTGAATTGCTGAGAATAATTCTCTATTTTGTGCACAATTGACAATACAATGAGGTCCACAAGGGGAATTGGGACAATGAAGGAAAATATTACATGAGAGAATTTGAAGCCAAGTTAGATAGGAGAAATTGAATCAAGCAATAGAGATGGGAAAAGGTCTACTCCAAGGTGACTTCAAGATGCCTAATAATACTTGGAATCCATCCCTTATAACTAAATGATGGCCCTTTAAGTGATCGAAACCTGAAACCAAATGGGAGGTAGACATTGTCCCACCATTAAGCTGAGTGTAGAGCGCAAAGCTTTCGTTCGACAAGATGGAATGGAGTTGGAGCATGGAATATATCCTAGCTTGCCTTTTTTCCATGTGGTTTATAAATGGGAGAGACAGTGATGATTCTAGGATGCATGATGCAAGGTCAAACTTATGGGATTGATTTATCATATTGCCATTCATTGATACAAAGAAGCTCCCTTTTCCACCTTAGAGCCTTATTAGCTTTTACCCCTGCTACTGAATGGTGCCACTAAAGCATATGGGTTCAATCATGTCCAAGATGAATGTCTAAAAGTAGAGGTTTTCACAGCCATATGTTTCTTGATCAAGCTAGAATCTTTGAGCACTGCTAGTTCCCTTATCTTCAAATAGACTGCTAAACTGAAACCTTGCAATAATGCATAGTCCTTAGCTCGATTGTTGGACATGGATCCAATTTCTATTCATATGTAGACATTATTGTTTGCTTAAGGTTGAGAATCGACCCTCTTGCACCTACCTCTTTGATATGTCATTATTAAAATGTAAATACCAATTTATTTCACTACTATTATGGTCAAAATTAATACATTTTATCCATCTCAATTATACCTAACTTCTTTTTAATGAAATTATACTATTCTAACACATTTAAAAAATAAATAAATATTTGAAAAGTTAATTGGGTTTATTTCGTGGTTGGACGAATGATGAGTATCTTCTCCACATATGTTTAATTTTCAATTCATAATATCATATTCTTTATTGTAATGGTTTTAAATCTCCTTGTTAAGTTTCTTGAATTTGAGTATATATATTTTTCATATAAAATATAAAAATAAAAATATATATTTTTGCCCCAAGAGGCACTCTCTAGCGCAATGTGTAGAGATGTTATTAACATTTTGACTAGGTTAAATAAATAAATAAAATTCTTGACTCATAATGCTTCCCATGATATTATTCTCTAATGTAGCTTATTTAAAGTCTAATAATTAAACCAACCTAGATCCATCTTAACTTAAGATCTACCAAAGACCAAGAGGGATCACATCTCCTTTCTTGTATATATTATTCTTATTTAAAGGCTAATAATTAAACTAACCTAGATTTATCTTAACTCTAGGGAGAGAGAGACCAAATCTCTTTTCACTCTAAAAGAGGTTTGCATCTCAAGATATTCTCTTTTCATTCTAAAAGAGGTTTGCATCTCAAGATATTCTTTTTTCACTCTAAAAGAGATTTGCATAACCTAGATTTATCTTAACTCCAGGCGGAGAGTGATCAAATCTCTTTTCACTCAAAAAGAGGTTTGCATCTCAAGATATTCTCTTTTCACTCTAAAAGTGGTTTGCATCTCAAGATATTTAATCACTCTCGACCTAGTAGATCCATAATTAAGATGAACCTAAATTGGTTATATAGAATATAACATAAGTTTTCATGTATCTCAAGCTTTGACAAATCTAGAGTTAAGGTGGATCTAAGTTGGTTTAATTTCTCCTAGAAATAACTTATATTCAACATGCATACCACGAGTCAATTTCATGCGCCATTTTTATAAGATTAGTTTTATTTTGTTATTTTTTTTTCATTTTGTTATTTTATTTTTATTTTTATCTAGCTTGACTTAATCAAAATGTTAAATATTACATTATAACATCTCTAAAACAAATACGTTAAACATTACATTACAACATCTCTAAAACAAATACGTTAAACATTACATTACATCTTTATTATACTTATTGGAGAATGCGTCTCAATGCAATACTTATTGGAGAATGCAAACAAATATATTTAATGAAATTGCATTTTAAAACATTAAAAAATAAATAAAGTTAGATTGAATCGAATCTCCAAAGAAAAATCATATGCCCTCCACGAGTTAAAACAAATAGATTTAATGCGAATGCATTCTAAAACATTAAAAAATAAATAAAATTGGAATCGAAGGTCTTAAATCCTAAGAGAGAAATCATATGCCCGCTAAAATAATAATAAAGTTGGAAACGAAGGTCTTAAATCCTAAGAGAGAAATCATATCCCCTCCGCGAGTATATTTTAATGGTAAGTATTATGTTCCTTGAGTTAACTTGTCTAGGATTCCCTTATCTTTTTAGTCACCGTCCAAATTCCAATTGAACGTTAGCCATTGTCATGATAGTGGAGGACATTTTATCCTTTTTGTCAGGGAAAAAGGATAAAAAATAAATTAAGGATTGAGTAGGTCCCACCTAGTTTACTTGGTCACCACCTTCCAAATATAATGCTCTGACATGTAACAGACAAAGATGTGCCTTGGTGACAACGCCTCCAAGATTTTGAGGCCCTTGGTGGGGTTGCCCTTTTTGTGCTCTGCTCCACAACGACTCTATTACCCAACCTTTGTCAATAGTGACAAAAATTAATGATGGTGGTACTTTTTCAGGTCTAGGTCCATGTGCTTGGATCTAGAGCCAAATTTGGTAAAGAGGTTTTGGCTTTTTCAATGATAATTTAGGTATTGTGTTTGGCATTATGTTTGGTTGAAAATAAGTAGTTTGTTATAGGCATTAAATGAGTGGGGATTGTATATGTTTATCATAAGATTTTGACCTTGGCAAAATTAAAAGGTGAACATATACAACCGTTATTCATTTAATGCCCTATAACAGGCTGAATATTTGTTACTATTAAATACTATCATGACAAAATATGTCCTAGTAAAGCCATGGTTGTAAAGACCATGGCCATAAAGGCATGAATATTTTCCTTAAAAGTCTTTGTGATCCCAACCTTTTATCTAGAGGCTTGCAGTTTACATTATATTTTTAAGGTGTTGAGAATTCTAGTTTAATGCTCTTTTAGTGTTGGTTCAGTGTTTGTGTTAATTTTTTATTTCTTAGTGTTGGTTCAGCTTTGTGTTAATTTTTTATTTCTTAGTGTTGGTTCAGTATTTGTGTTAATTTTTTATTTCTGACTGTTGGTTTAGTGTTTGTGTTAATTTTTTATTTCTTACTGTTGGTTCAGTGTTTGTGTTAATTTTTTATTTCAAGGGTATTGTTTGTAATTGTTTTTTTTGGTTAAGGAAATTATTGTTTTTTTATTTTTAAGTTAGTTTTAGGTTTATATAATTTTAATTATGCATACAAATATTTTAAATTATTATTTTAAAATTTAAATTTAATTAATAAAAAATATGGATTTGATTTTTTTTTAAGTTAGATAATGTAAAATTATAATTTTGTAAAAAAAAAATTGAATTATGATTAATTGAAAAATCGATTTTACATTTTCTATCATTTTTAATTTCAACTACAAAGATTAATATATTTTATCGGACTTTAAGAAAGTAAGTGATTAATTGAGACTTTTTAATGAGTTATTTCTATGATTAAAAAGAAGTGAGAGAAACTTTCTAAGATTATTGTTGTTTTGATGACTTAACGAGTCATGACTGCTACTAGTGTGACAAATGTTTTGAAAAGGAGAGTGGATGGGAGTAAGAGTCCAACACTCGAAGAGAAAGTGTTTTTCATCTTCAATTTTTTTAGTATCGTAAAGGAGGCAGATTCTTTCGTCCCAAAGTGTTTTGGGAATAGACCAGTGCCCGAAATCACTCCAAAGCTCATGAGAATTAGTTCTTATCTTTGTAATGCTCATTTTCTTCTTAGCACTGGTCAAGACAGAAAGATAATTCAGGTTAGCAAGTGTGGGGTTGATCACCTCCTTATAATATCTTAACTTCCTTTTTTCCTCTAACTTCTTATCATCCCACAACTTAGCTTACTTATTCTTGTTTCAAAGAACAAAGATAGATCCATCTTAATTCCAGATCTACCAAGTACTTGGAAAGATCAAATTTCTCAAGTTGCAAACGTTTTTTGGAGAACTTCATGTTTTACACATAGAAGTGATTTGATTCCTCTCACTTTTAATAAATCCCAAGTTAAAATAAATCTATGTTAATTTTAATAATATTATATATTTATATAAATTGAACATCTTTATATGTACACATATTCTTATTTAATGCAATATGCATAATAAAAAAATAAAAATAAATCTCAAAAATTATTGTAAATTTAATAATAAAAATAAAATTAAAATATAACCAATTAAATTAAATTTTTTATTTAAATCAATATTATGTTTTATTATTATTATTATTATTTAATATTTAATTTAAATGAATAATATACATTTAAATATAAAAATATCTCAACATTATAAATTATAAATTATTTTCAAATATTAAAATATTAAATTAAAAATAATAATAAATATAAAATAAAATATAGCTGAAATCCAGAAGACATTGATATAAATGATGTATAGGCTAAACCAAAACTAATGGTTGGGCCCTTCAATGGATAGCATAAGTAATGTTCAATAAGGCCATGATTGTAAAGGTTATTAGCTTTTAAGTACTTGTCAAGCTAATGCTTATAAAGTCTCTTTTTGAGTGAGGTGCAAATATGGGCCAACTCTTTAGTTGAGGAGCGAAGAGCGTTCCCTTGAAAAATACTTTATAGATAAAGAAAGTAGATGATAATCATTTTTTATGGTTATATCTTTCTTAAACTAAAAAATGTTAAGAAGAAACCAAAAAAATTATGAGCACAATTTTCTTTCTCCCGTTAAAAGTTAACATTTAATATATTTATTTGTGAATTTATGTTTTATGATTTTTTTATTATACATGTGATATTAGTATTCAATTTTCTTTTGACTGTATATTAGTTTGTATTTGATCAAAAAAATTGTCATTTATCCATAGTTTAACATTGGGAATTCAATTTTTTTATTTTTTTATTATTATTTAAATTTATTTATATGTAAGGTGATTGGTTGAAGTCTTATTATAAGTTGTTTAGTAACTTCTATTTCTATTAGTTACTAATTTTTTGTTTTTTGTTTTATTTATTTTTTATTTAACTTTATTTTTATTTTTTAATATTTGTGGAAAAACTTGTGAATAGTTTTTGAAACCAACGTTTCGGACTTAGTGAGTCCATCATCAGGGCAATATGATTTGTATTTTGAGAAGAAAGAGCGTGAAATCATGGAGCTATTAATAGTTAATTGAGAAAAATATTTGATGTCGTCTTTTAAATGATAACTAATATTATAAGTTTTTTTAGATTTAAAATTCTATCATGCTTTATTTATTTATTTATTGTATTATTTCCATTTTCATCATGACTTATAGTTTTTTCCATATTTTCAATTTAAGATAACTTGTTATCATAATATAATATATATATATATATATATAATATATATATATATTATATATAGTGGGTTGTTTTCCTCATAAATGAGGAGGTCCAGGAACAGTCATTAGCTCATGCTTTGCTTATATTAGGTTTGGATAGTGTTATGTTTTTACTTTTAGCCCAGGTTTCCACTCTATGTTTATCTGTTGAACATACAATACATTGAAAGCTTAACTACATCTACAAATGTAACTTTTTATTGCCTTAAGAGAAAGAGGTTCGGGAACAGTATATCCACTCTATGTTTATTTGTTGAACATACAATACATTGAATGTTTAATTACATCTACAAATGTAACTTTTTATTGCTTTAATAGAAAGTTTGATTTTTCTCTAGAAAATATATGTGTGTGTGTGTGTTAATCATATTTTTTAATTTTTGGTGATGGCATCAATAATACGGTGTTTTATTAATTGTTTTTGTGATGAAATCTTTATTTTTATATTATTTTTTAGTTTAATTAAATTATATTTAATCTATCATTTCGCCTTGGACGGCATATTAGTTTAATTTTGACAAAAAAATTATGCTGCTTATCCATAGTTTAACATTAGGAATTCAATTTTTGTTATTTTTTATTATTATTATTTAAATGTATTTATTTGTAAGGTGATTAGTTGAGGTCTTATTGAACGGGTTCGGTTGTGATCTCGCATGTATATTGAACGGGTTCGGTTCGGTGATCTCGCATATATATTGAACGGATTATGTATTGAACGAGTTGTGATCTCGCATATATATTGAACGGGTTATGTATTGAAGTGGCCCAATTCCAGACAGGATCTTTTCTCAGTGCATTCGGTGATCTCGCATATATAAATAGTTCGGTTCGGTTGTGATCTCGCATTCGGTGATCTTGGCTCGCATATATAATTTAAGCTCTCTGTGATCTTGGTTTTGGGGCTCGCATTTATAAACGCATTTGGTGATCTTGGTTTTGAAGCTCACATACATAAATCCAAAGTTTGGAGATCTTGGCTCGCACATCAGGTTCAGATATCAGGTGCACACATTCCTTATCTTTTTCTTTTCTAATACATATTTGCTCATATAAATTCAAGTATGAATATTTCACCACAGTTACCAAAAAATACCAAGGGCAGACCTAGCACAGTTACTCTACAAGGCCTCTATGAGTATATAGAGTCTTTAGAGAAACATAGAGAAGAAAGAGAAGCCAAGTTACAAAAAGAGTTAGAAGCCGTGTTGGAAAATAAATTTGCATCTCTTGAAAACACGATCCAAAAACAAATAGAAAATAAAATAGAACTACTCGAGAATAAAATGGAGGCAATGGAGACTAGATTGCATATTATAGAAAAACAAAACCAAGATACTAACCAACCATCCCAGCAAGGAGATGCTGATACCTTAGAGGGTCTTAAAATGAAAGACATGATTAAAGAATTAGAAGAAAAAGTTAATAGCCGTCTCACCGTAAATAATGTGGTAGATAAGTTAGATATTAAACCAATTAAAGACGAAATGAAAAAATTAATAGAATTAGACCACGAACGTAACAAAAGGACCTT
>APFE031338920.1:0-31546 GCA_000404065.3 Pinus taeda | reverse complement strand
CCTTATCATTACTGGCAGCTCTGCACATTTGATCCATGGGATCAAACAAGACTTATGCAGAACCTTTGATATGACAGAGTTGGGACTTCTTCACTATTGTCTGGGGGTTGAAGTTTGGCAGACTGAGAATCACATCTTTCTCTCTCAGTCCAAGTATGCCAAAAATCTTGTGAACAGGTTCAGAATGCAGGATTGCAAACCAGCCACGACTCCTATGGAACCAGGGCTCAAACTTTCAGCTCAGTCATCCTCTCCTCCTATGGATGAAACTTTATTCAGACAATTAGTAAGCAGTCTTATCTATCTTACTGCAACCAGACTAGACATCAGTTTTGCAGTGAACTACATTTCCTGCTCCATGTCTGCTCCTAAAGCTGATCATTGGATAGCAGCAAAGCGAGTGCTACGATATGTGCGTGGCACTTCTGATTATGGACTTATATACACTCGCATTTCCGATCCTATTCTCAGTGGTTACACAGATTCTGACTAGGCCGGTTCGGTTGATGATCGTAAATCTACAGCTAGATATGTATTTAGTCTAGGATCTGGTGCTGTCACCTGGACTAGTAAGAAGCAGCAAGCTGTGGCTCTCTCCTCAACAGAAGCAGAGGATCGGGGAGCAGTTAAAGGCATCATGTGAGGCAGTTTGGCTTCGACGTATGCTTGCAAATATGCATGTTTCCCAGACAGGTCCTACTTCCTTGTTTTGTGATAATCAGGGAGTGCTCAAACTTGCCAAAGATCCTGTCTTTCATGAACGAACAAAACATGTGGAAACTCATTGCCACTACATTCGCCAGCTTGTTGAAGACGGATCCGTTCAGTTAAGATATGTTCCCACAAGAGAGCAGCCCGCAGACATCTTCACCAAGCCTCTTGGTCCTGATAAGTTTGTACAATTCAGGGGGTCTATTGGTGTTGTAAATAGATTGAGCATTAAGGGAGGGTATTAGAATAATACTATTTTAGTTTAATGCTCATTCTTTTAGTTGTTGCTAATTTTCTACCTTTAGCAGTTTCTTAGATGAAACTGATTCTTTACATAGAAACTTGATGTTTCTATCTTTGTAAATATCTCTGTATTATTATTGAGTATTGTTGCTCAATCAATTCAATCAATTCATTTGGAAATCCATATGCGTGTTTCGCATTGTTTTAGTTTTGATGATGAGTTCCAAGCAATAGGTGGAAGATTTTTACGTTTTCACATCCTCCTGAGCAGAGCATGTGTCTCGCAGTTGGAGCCATCGTTTACTCCTCTTAGTGGGAATATATAGATTTTTCTGTGGATCATTCACCACCATTTTAAGCCCAAGGTCACAAGTTAAATCCAAGTAAAAACCATGTGAGGCCCTGTATTGGGTCTCCTAAATTTGTGTCTTGTTATTTTGAATATGTACCCATTTTGTTTTGGTAGAACCATGTTCTATCCCTTGAAAGCCTCATCTAGGCAATTTCATCTCTAACTGGATTGGAGATATTTGGTGGACTTCTCATGAGGATTCAGGGTTTTATGGGAGCCTACATTTGTATGGGTGATCATCGTTGTATGGGCCAGTCCAACTTGCATCTAAGTGCACCTATGTCATTCCACATGGTTAGTGTTTATAGAGTCTTTAGGTGGCGTTGGCCTTGGTGTAGCATTATGCATGATAACTCTCACAACATTGTAGTATCTTGTGACAACTTTCACGTTTTCCAAGGCAATTCAAACTTCCCAATTCAAAATGGTCTAGGTAGTAAAAAAGTCAACCTAGTCTCATATTGTAGAGGAGGACTAGAGGATTCCATGTCACGTAGAAAATTTTCAACTTGAACATTTGGTGAAAAGTTATGGCTTGGTCAAATTTGGTAAGCATGACATGATAATATTCCAGGTGGATTTTCAGGTAGAGTGTTGGGCAAAATCTTGCATGCATTATGTCGAAAGTGATCTACACGACGAGAGGAAGAATACCCAAGTATAATAATTTTGAGGTTAGGCACATGGGTAGGATGATGAGGCAGTCAAGGTGATGATGTGGCAACACCCTAGATCATTTAGCAAAATAGAGACATACCGAGTACATATCAAAACTTGAGCAATGAAACCCATGTTCTGGATTTGATGGAAGGGCAAGGATGTTGGAGATCTAGCATTAGGGGTCCAAGTTGAATTGTTAAGGAAGAAGTCAATGTGGAATCAAGTAAAAAGGTAGTCGTTAGGTCAAATCTAGCCATTGGAGAAGGGTCTACTAGCTATTGCAACCAACTTAGACCAAGAAAGTAAGAAGATGGATTGAAAATACAATCATTAAAAGCAATAATGACCAAGGGACTAAGTCGAGCATGCAAGGACAATTTGCACCCCCTTATGTGGACAAATTGAAAGGGAGATGGACCAAGAAAGTTAGATGTTGAAGAGGGAATGTTACTCTCTTGAATTTTCACCATTGAAAACTTTTTTGAAAGGGATATAATGGCATTTCTTCGGATATTTGAGTCAATTCATCCCCCTTGGGGAATAAATTAATGTTAATTTGTAATATTTTCAAAGAAATAAAAATTGCTAAGTCTTGATATGTGGAAGACTGGTAATATTTTATTGAGGAGTCTTACTAGTCTTTTTATTATAAAAGGCTAGGCTCTTGTCCATTGCAACTGCCATTGTTTACTTAATACAAGTGCTATCATTAATAAAAGTGTTCATCTATTTGCAAACTCTTGTACTTTCTTGTATAATTGTGGAGTCGTTTTTGTTTTGTTTTTCTTCTTGTTATTGTTATTGGGCATAATATTAATAAATCTAATTTTATTTTTCAACAAGTAAATTCCATCCTAAAATTGATGTTCTTTTCCATCGAGGAGCTAATATGCTGCTACATGGAAGCAAGTGACTAGGGATTTCCCACTTGTTTGTTTTGTTTTTGCAGGTAAGGTCAATCCAAGGGTTTTACACTACTTCAAAAGGGGGCTTTACTATGACGATCTTGTATTTTGCTGCACATAGAGGACAAAGATTAGAGACGCCACAAGAAAAGGTTACTCATAAGGAGTGTTGAACGTTTGCAAGGTGAATTAAGCAATGCTGGACACAATTTTCGGAAGGAACAAACCTACTCCGTTGATAAGAACCAGTCATAGAAACTAGAGAGACATCCACTCACAGCATGGGACTCTAAGGCACAAGTATAATTCCAACAACCAAAAAATCCAAAGAATATTTTAAACTCTGTTTTTATTTACTGTAGTTAGGGTAGGAATCACTTTGATTTTTATTACATATCAATTTTAGGAAGTCATTTATTGGGGAAATTAGTGTAATTGTCAAAACCAACCCCCATTTCAATACAAGTTCATATTTCCTCTATTTTACACTTGTATCTAGCTTTTTGGTTGTAAATTTGTAGGTTAAGAGGGATTTTTTCTTGCTGAACCTACATTTTCCAGCCACCAGAGACAAGTTCTACAGGCCTACAGGTGAGTACTTTATACTAGAACTTGGCATTTTCAACTCTACATTGATCATTGTCACATTTGTTACACTAGAGTTGAGTTTCTTTCATTTTCTAGCTGTTATAATTGTTAAACAAATTTCGGGGCAAATAAGCATAATCTAGAAATCTGTAAATCACTTTTCAGCTAAGTGAAAATTGTATTTTTAGATAAGTTTTAATAGAGGAGAGGCTTCCAAAGTCTCTATAATCATCCTCTATCCATTCCACACTTTGGGGTAACTCCCTAGGGGGTTTTGACACAATCAGTTAGCTTATAAATATAAAATAAGTTGTTGTCCTTATACTTTTTATGTAGACTTTACAGTTTTTCATATAGGACAAGAAGCTATTTTCAGTTATAACTCCTTAACCATATGTCTTGATCAATAAATATCTTCATATTAATTTAGACCGAAATCCATAGGTCATACACCATATCTTTACTTTATTCTGGCTACTAACTTATGTTGTTAGAAATATGCACTGTTTTAACACTATTTTACATAGGACAACACATTGAGAACACCTCCACCCCATCGACTCCACACAAGGCACTGGACATGTACTATAGTTTTTGGAGTAAATTAGGGACTCCTTTGATTGTTTAAGGGGTGTTGGGTGTTGAATTTTTGTAGCTATGGCCGATTTTCATAATTTACATTTTAGCCCTTGAAAGAATTGTTGTAAGACATGTCCTTCATGCCTGATTTAAAAGAGAAAATTTTGAAATTTGAATTTTGAATTTTTGGCTCCAAACTTGTCAAGTTGACCCTCCCTCAAGTCAAGTTGGCCCCAATGAAGAGACACACCTATTCAAACATGCATAACATTATATATAGAGCATTCAACCTCCTCCACAAGGCACCATTCAAATTCATACAAAAGTAATATTTTGGGCATCTCGAAAAGGAGGAAAAATTCATCTCTAGCATTTATCTCTCTCTCTTGACTTCACACGTGTGACTTTCTGGGCAACAGCGCCAAAATTCTAGGCAGATTGTTCTAGGCAGCAGGGCCGAGTTTTTGGGCATATTCTAGGAGGTTGAAATTTGGTTTAGGAGGATCAAAGAGAGCCGAAGTTGATGGGAAGAAATTTGACTTGACAAGAAGACTGCTTGACTAGGTTTGACCATAGCATTATTGGTCAATTTGACCTCATAGTTGACCAGTTGCATAAGGTGTATCTCTTGTTGAACTAGAGAATTTCTCCAAGGTTGTTGACTTTTTACCCCAATGGGTTTTCCTAGGGTAAATCTTATGTTCTTTTTGTGCATTCTTTTCCCTACTATCCTTGTGCTTTTAATGGTTGAATTTCTGAAATGTAATTGCTTAATGATAAAATGGAATTATTAAAAGAAGACCTACATCATTAGAAGTAATTATTGGTATTTTAGAAATTTGTACTTGTATCTATTACACTTGAAAAATCAACATTGGGCTTCAATAGCAGGGGCTCTGGTCAAGGTGACAATAGGTCCCTACATTATGTGTGCCCATCTAGCAAGACTGTTGGGACTTAGCAGTTGTGCTAAAAAGATCAGTAACAGATTTAAGAAGATTTTGATGCCTTTTCTAGGATGAATATTCTTGTCAAACTAGAAGAAATGAGAGGCCCTACTAGACACCTTGGTCCTCTAGGAGATAAAAGGGCATAATATGACTACATATGGTCATCTGAGGAATCTTGAGCATAACTTGATTGAAGTTGTTAGAGCTGTACAAAGATAGAAGTTTGATGCCTTGCGTAGAGAAATGTTCAAGCCATAGTATATATAAAATTTTAATGTTTTAATTAAATTCTACATACATAAATTTCCAACATTTTGTAAAGTTGAAACATTATTCTAGATTTACTAGACATTGCTGTTTAGTTTAATATTAATTTTTTAGAAATAATATTTTGAATATACTAAATACAAATAATTGAAAAAATATTAAACATATATGTGTTTAATTTAATAATACAGAAAATTAATATTTATTAATACCAAAAATAGATTATTTTTTTGTAAGCTTGGTGTCATCATGTCTAATATATCACCCCAATTGGGGCGGGAAATTGAACTAGTGACTTCACATCAAAGATTGCCTTAACATAGCACCTGATCACCATCTATCCAAAACCCCGTGAACACTAAAAATATATTTTTAATTTAAAGATTTTCACATATATAACTCTTTCCAAATTCCAATTTTCTTAAAATTAAAGCTCACCCATTCCTTGTCATTTTTAAACTCTCAAGAAGCATATTTAATGCCGAAAACTATTTTCATAAAATTATGAAGAAAACACAAAAAAAGCAATTAAAAAACAAAAAAATTGTATAATATAAAAAAAAAAATATATATTATATATATTATATATATATATATTAAAAAATTATATATTTAGCACATTATTATTTGTTAATATATATATTAGATAACCATTTTTAAATTCATAAAATCTATTAATTTTTTTTTTTTTTTATCAAATGTCTATTATATTTCATCAAAATACAAATTAATAAAAAATCAAAAAGACAAATTCAATAGCACGTATCCTCCGTAAGACGAGTATAACAAAAATAAACTAATTGCTATATATCCTGTCCAAAAATAATAATAATACATATGCAAATTTATGCTGACAACTTCAAACATTAAAACAACACCAGAGAACTGCGTGGACTCTAGGTGTATTGATGATGGGGATTGTGGTTGGGTTAACCCGCTCCCAGGCCCAGCCGTGTAGATTTTAGCAGTAGATTAGTCAGACAACCCGTTGCAACATTGCATTTGGAGTGTGGACATCTGGAACATGTTGACAATATATATTAGATTTATTTTAGTTTTGGATATGAAGGATCAAATTATTTTAAGGTGTAATTTTTTTAGTGTAAAATTTGAGGAAAAATTTGCACTTCGAGAGGTCAAATCATTCTTGACGCTTGATAGATTATTAATTTTATTTTTGTATAATTTCACGGAATAAAAATGTTTAGATAACATAACATAAAACACTGAGCTGAAGAATACCTCTCAATGCAATAATATATATGGTCCTGCCAAGGAGCTTTATGCAATAATATATATGGTCCTGCCAAGGAGCTTGCATATGCTCAATCCATACAAGCTTTTGAATGGAAAGTACTTCACTTCTACCACTGATCTATCAAACAACGGTTCAAGACATGTTTGGCAAGAAATTTCCAGTAAACTATAAACAACCATGTCTTTGACAGTGTTCCTTCTCTAGCACTAGGATTAAACCGCTCCAGCCAAGTAGATTTTACCCATAGATTAGAGCAACAAATCAGACAACTAGCTGAAACACTAAATTGGTAGGCGAACATCGCAAGGATGTTGTTGATGATATTTGTAATTTTGTGGTCCTGACAAGAAGCTTGGATATGTTGAACACACACGAGTTTTTGAGTGCAAGGTAGTCCGCTTCCACCACTGATCTATCAAGCAACTGTGCAAGACATTTCCAGGGAACTATAAACAACCAGCTTGGTTTTGGTAGTGTCCCTTATCTAATAGTAGTCGTTAGGCTTTGTTGCTACTTCTGGTTTTGGGGCAGGACCCAGACTGTTAATCTAAATTTCTTCCCTAACTCTTTAAAAGATAATCTTGGCTCCCGGTTTTGTATGACCTGTAAATGTTTATTTTGTTGTTGGATTCGGAACTGTCAATGGAACTCTAATAAGATGACTTGTGTCATTTTTCCAGCCCTTATTGCAAATGTAGTTGTATTTAAGTTTCAAGAGGTATAAACAGTGTCATCAACTCAGAAATTTAATTTCCAAGAACAATAAAACTAAAATGGCCATTTGCTTCTGTTTTCACAAATATTGTTATAAGTACATAATACCAACATTATATTACAGAATTATTGTTCACAGTGTATAATTGCAATTAAGGCAACACAAGAATACGAAAGATTAATCAGCTGGCAACAATGGAACCAATTAAAAAATTAATAAAAACAGTTCACCATATTATCCATGCCTTTGATAGCTAATAAATATGCAACATACCATTACAACTCATACAAATATAATGTTAGCAATATGAAAGAAAAACTGTTTTTCAATTAAATTAATATAAGCTCCATAACCATTCATAAATTTCAATTTATCATTAAACATGGATATATTATTGATTAGTGATCACCGTTTATTTACTCAGTGAATTGATGTGACACGAACGGAGTGGTCTGCCGACCCCGTCAAAAAAATTTGCGACATTGGATGCCAATCCACTGATGTTATGGGAGCACCATGCGATAAAGTTTTCAGCCTTCTAGATTTTCCCTGAATCTATCAGAAAACCGAACGATTTGTATTAAGAATGGTCATGAGTAATAGACAAATATAACAATATCATTAGAAAAAATACAAGGCATACCTTAGCCTTTCCGTGATAAAGTAAAGTACCTTCTTTATTATTCTAGATGGCCACATCTATGAAGGAATGAAAATGTACGATACCTATTTGTTTGAGTAGTTTTAACAAGTTTTCGAAAGAGAGGATACCTGATATAAGGGAGATGTCAGCGTATTTGATGTTACAAGTAATCTCCTGCCATTTGTATCCAATGCCATTTCATGTCTAGGAAGCTTTGAGCTTCCTTGAGAAATAAATCTGTTCAAAAAGTTTGACATTTTGGCAATTAGTAAGTTGTAGGCATCCTGTCCTATCTAGTCTACTGTAAATCGTCATTCTGACCATAGTATGATTCCCTAATGTCTGCTGTTTCCTATTGTGCATTGCAATTTCAAAATGGTATTAATAAATTTTGGCTCTTCCAAATAACTGAGATCTGATATTCAAGTAGTAACCAGTATAGACTCAAGATAAACACGGGGAGCGAAGAGTTTCACAAAGTTGACCAAGGTTCCATTTCCACGGGCTTTACCTGGCCCATTAAGGTAGTCACTGGGTCATGTGGAGCTGGGGGTTGGATTTATGGCATGTAAAGGCAAGAACCACAGGACCATATTAAGTACCCAAGCCCACCCGATGTTCTCCTTAAGGCCCACCATTTTTTTAATCAAGTTGTTAAATAAAGCACTTTCAATGCTCTGACATGGGGTGAAAACACCCCAAAGACATGCTTCCACGTTAATGTGGACAACAGAATTAATTATTGCAATCGACAAGGCTAGGTGCAAGTCCTGGGTAAATATCACAGGAAAAATGCCCTTCGGTTGTGGCATCGAAGCCAAGCATAGGGCCCACTTCATAAACAAAGGGCCATTAACCAACTAAAACAAAAGATAACTAGATTGGAAACTTGGTATGTAAAATTCTTGGTTGCTATAAAATTGCAGTGTTCGTTTTCATAGTGATATCCATAAGGATAAGTTTAACAGCGATTCAATTGAAATTGCAATGGAATGATAAAAGCATTGGTTGTCACCTGCTAGAATCTTGTGACCACAAAACCTGGCCTTGGTTGTGTATACTCCATTCAAAAATCTGAAAAATGGAAGATTTTGTTAGTGTAGACTTTCCTGCAAGAATGCATATATGTTGAACGCAACGATCAGAAACTAAATGTTTAAACACAATCATTTGACTTAGTTAAGACTGGCAAAAGTAAAACACATATGTCCATCCATGTCAATTTTACCTTTCCATCTGAACCTAGGCTGAAAATGCTTGCTTCATCGGGTCCAAATTTGACACAACTTGCTGCTGAATCATGGGCGGGCCAGCCTGTTATTGGCAAGCCAGCAGACATGTCTTTTGCTTTGTCAAGGGCACAAATTGTACATGAGCTGTGCTGAAATTCATTTGTAAGGTAGAATTTCTTACCATGATAATTACTTGTGACTGATATACATATTTTCTCTTAGCATTTACTTTGTTTAGTTATGTAATCAAGCAATTACACATTAACAATTTAGCAGTTCAAATAGAAATCATAATGCACAAGAGATAAGAGACACCAGAAATTAGGCCAAAGGCCAGGGCAAAACCCATCAATCATTTTCTTGTAGATTCTTCATCAACAAGAGAAATCCAAGTCAAACTAACCAGTGATCCAAGTGCCAAGTCAACTCTCCAAACATTGCCATGATTTGTCCACAAGATAGTCAGCCAATCTGTTTATACATGCCTGCCAGATCATAGAGATATAGGTGACATAGAAAGCTTGCTTCATTACAGGGAACGGTGCCACAGGAACTCTCATCAGCACAGAGAAATATAACACTGGAACTTGCATCATCATATAGAGAAAACTCACATCATCACAGGGAAATATGTCACAGAAAATTCACATTACAGAGAGCTTTAGATCTTCGTGTGTTACAAACAATAGGAGCCTCAGAACCTTCATTGATGTATGCTCAGATCTGTGTCCTTGGAGGAGGACGAATAGCTCTTATTAATAGTCATTTCATGAGGTCAAACAGGTGTGAGTACTAGCTGAGCCGACTTGTTCCTTGGAGGGCCAACTTGGCAACTTGGAGGGACAAAATGACACTTACAAAAATTCAAATTTACTTTTTTTTTTACAAGGGTCACGAAGAACATGCCCCTTTACATTTTCTTTTGACCAAAACAAAGCATGGCGAACATGCTCGAAAATAATAATAATTTTCTTATTTTGTTTTTACATAAAATACATGTTGATACAAGTAGAATGACAATGTAATGAACAAAGTTCGTATATGCAACAATAATCTTCAGAATACTTCGAAGACAAAAAGATCCATTGTAGGACAAGTAATTGTATATTGAATATTATGTAAAAGGATTGAAGAAATGATTACAATGAGGGTGAGGGCCTGCTTATATACCCTAAGCACGTACCTCTTCACCAATGGTCATGTCCTTAGGGACATACCTTTTCATTAACTAGTTACTAATTAATTAATCATTATTTATTATTATTATTGTTTTACATTATTTGTATTATTTTATATATATTTTATTCATAACAGAGCCTCATTACAATTTCAACACATTGTACTACTTAAATTAAATGTATCTTTAAATATACATATATAAAATGTACATATAAATATTTACATGACTTTATATGACATTTAAATATACACTTTAAATATTTATATTTTTAAATGATTTTTATGATCCTTTCCTAAGTCTAACTTAGGCAAAGCATGTTGATTAATTAGCTAATTAATGTTGGCTGACGGACTAAGGCTTTCTAAAGAAAAGTGAATTATTTACTTAGTGAATTATATCTAATCTCTACAGTTGATCTCAAGTGGGTTCAAATTTAATCCTAGCTATCCATCACTTTGGATATTAGGGTTAGCGATTTAGCTCAATGAAAAATTATAAAAGAAAGCCCAAGGAGAAGATGAAGACATCAAATCATTGAAAGAGTGATTTTCTCAAGTGAAGAGTGAGAGACTCAAGGCTATGGACAAAAAAGTGTTGCAATAGGAAATTCCAGAGAAGGAGACTTGTGGAGGCCAAGTTGTTGAAGACCAATTTTGCAGAGGGCTAAGACTTCGCTAGAACAAGTTGAGGCTCGCATAGGGAGGACATATAAATTATGGCTAGGTTGAGGGTGAGAGGATCATCCAGCTCATGGACCATACAAGGGGTAGCTAGGAGTGAGGAAGTTGAGTTTATTGATTAGGATTTTTTAGTAGGTCGAGTTTTTTTAGTTGGCTAAAACATTCTGTAATATTTGTGGGCTATTTCACTATAAGGAAGCCCTTGTTTATTCTGAGAAATAAAGTGAAGAATAAATTGGAGGGTTTTATAATTTTCTGTTGTGTGATTGATTTTCTACTTGTGGTTATGCAACAAAATTTATTGTTAAATAGTAAATACCAGTGTATTTTTATTCAACAATTTAAAAAATAATTTACTAGATTAAATAATTTTTTTTGGGTATAAAATTGCTTGGGATATATATTAGATTTGTTATTTAGGAATTTAACATGGTATTAGATCAATAAACTCTGAAGGAGTGGGAGATCAATTTATCGTAGGTTTACAACAAAGAAATTTCTAGTAGTTAAATTTTTATTCTTTGGTTGAGTATTTGATTTGGGAGGATCGTTGCGACCGGGTTGAGATTTGAAGACCAATTGGAGGGTACATCCAACTACAATCCCTGGCAGGAGAGGATAACATTGGTACTAATGGAGAACAACACTTGGAAGTTTGTTGAACAAAAACTCATCCCTCCTACTTATGTTGCACAACTGGCCACCGATAATGAAATGGATGTAAAAGCTAAGAGATTTTTTCTAAATGCAGTAAAGGATCACGTGATACCTCATTTATTTGGAAAGAAGACTACCAAGGAGATGTGGGAGGCACTAACGAAACTATACCAAAGCGACAACCAAAACAGGAAGATGGTGCTGAAGGTGAAACTCAGGGGCACCAAGATGACTAGATCATATACATTAGCATCTTATCTTACCAAGATCTCACAAGTTTTGTGATGAGTTGGTTGGAGTTGGGGAGGCCATGTCAGATTAAGAATTGGTGAGGACGAACTTGAATGGCTTCGCTAAGTCACAAGCTCTCTTCATCAAAAGCATTGTGCTACGAGAAAAACTTCCCAATTGGGAGAGATTGTGGGATGCTTTCACCCAAGAGGATATTCAGGAATAATCTTTGCATGGAGACCAACATAGAGGTCACGATGAGAACCTTGCCCTTGCAGTCAAGCAAGGAAGAGCAAAGGGAAGACCAAGAAGAATACTAGTGGGGAGGACACTTGTTAGGACGGAAAGAAGAAAGACATGAGTAAGGTGAAATGCTTTCTTGTCATAAGATTGGCCATTATGCAGGTTAATGTTCGAACAAGAAGAAAGGCATAATATGTTGCAACATCAACAGACATACAAGTTAGTGAGTTTGCTACCAAGTTCAAGGAGTTCTCATTGGTGTCTTGTCTTTTTGGCACTATAGCCAAGGGTGCATGGTTCTTAGGCAATGGTCCTTCTTGTCACTTGATGGGATCACGAGAGTTGTTCACCAGTATTTTAGAGGGAGACTCAAAACTACATATGAAGCTTGGTTACAATGGTAGGTGTGTTGTAGAGGGTGTTGGGATTATTCGGTTTAAATTAGCATCAAGAGGTCCTTTGGAGGTGACAAATGCATTATATGTTCCAGAGCTAACCAAGAACCTACTCCCAGTCTCAACAATGGAGGAAAAACTGTATGAGGTCTATTTCCTAGATGACTGGGTACTTGTCAACCCGAGAGCTTATAGTCCAAGCTCAGAACAAGTGATTGAAAGCAGAGAGCGTAACTTGTACATGTTGAAGGCTCAACCTGTATGTGCTCTAGTGCATGATAATGTCAACTTATGTGAGTTGTGGCATAGGAGGATGGGTCACTTGCATCACAAATCTTTATGGATATTGAGGGAGATTGTCATTGGTCTCCTACAATTCAATGTAGAGTAATAGGGTGTGTAAGGGAAGTGCACTTGACAAGTATGCCAAGACTACCTTTCCCAACTATTGAATTTTCTACAAGGTGAGCAGAAGAAAAATATTTTTTGATCTGATAATACTACCTAATGGTCTTCAATCAATTTATCTCATGCCACTGATATCATTGGGCAATTATACACGGAAAATATCAACAATAAATGTAGCGGCAACAATAAAGATCATTGAAAGACAACCATGCACAATAGAGACAATATTTTTACCTAGGGAAACCCAACCTTGGGACAATATCCAAATCAAACTATCAGTCAAACCTAGTCAAACTTCAAGTAGTCAACACTAGTAAAATGTTGGTCAAACTAGTCAAATAGATCAGCAATCAATTTTCGTTAGCATTCTGGTCAAACATACCTGTGGTCCCTACAACCCTGCAACGTTCTCTCTTGCTCGGCCAAAACATTCAATTCATCCTCCTTTATCCACACATGCAGTTGTCCAAGAGACCTTAGAAATATGAAGAAGAAACTTGCTTTCTTGGTGGAGAAAATGAAATGTCACATTAATTATATATACTAGTCGAATGGGGTAAATTAGCCCAAGGGACACACCCTTTCATGTGGCTGGGCCGATTTGATGCCCCAAAAATAAATTTATTTTGATTTTTCTTCAAGACCAACTTAGGCAAGTGGGAATACCTCTCGATGCTATAGAAAAACAACCCTCCTTTTAGCGAGGGAGGTATTCTCCTTGGTTGTTGTTGTCGCACAGATTGTCACGACAATGCTCAGACTGGGGGCTGTCACCCTGATCCCCAATCTCTCCGTTTAAGTCGTCTCCCGAGGCTAAGGGGGGTAGACCCTATGGGATAAAGGATGACCAACTGTGGACCAGTTGGGTTGAGAGACACAGCAAGGCAATTTAGCACCTGATTGATTTTGGAAATTAATGTACCAGTGCCTTATGGAATTAATGATTAAATGATTATTTATTAAATGTTGCAGAAATATAAATCATATAAAACAATCATTTATCATCAAATAACCCAAGCGATGCAAGATGTTCAATAAACTCAACGCTTTAATAATGATCCAGCAATTAAACTTCAAGAAAAATCAAATGCTTTAAATGATCATAAAATTTAAATGCTGACTAGTTACCACTTTCACATAACTAACTTCAAATAAACATTTAAGTGCATTTAACTATGGAAAAGTGGAACATAGGTACTAAAGACGCCAAAAAAATGAATTTTCAATTTTTAATTAAGCTTTTCAAAAATTTTAATTTTTATATATTTTTTATATAAATAAAACAAAATTAACTAAACTAAACTAAATGAACTCAAAATTATTAAATTAAATCCTAAAATCAAATAAATCTAAAAAACAAAACAAATATGAACCCATTAAAATCTAAATTAAAACTTTTTATGATTTTTTATTTTTTATGTTATTTTTTATGATTTAAAAATTTTTAATTTAAAATGAAACAAAACTTAAAAATCTAAAATAAATCTAATCTAAACTAACACCTTAATCCTATATACATAAAATGAAGCAATATAGAATCTACAATTCTAAATAAAAACTTAAATCTAAGATCTGAAATAAGAACTTTTTATGCCCTTTTTAAAAAAAAATTATTATATATATATAATATATATATATTTTACATTTTTAAATGAAATAAAACAAAAAATGTCTAATTCTCTAAACTAGATGAAATTATTAAAATGTATACAGAAATTAAATCTGAAGAATATAAATAAAAAATAAAAAATAATAAAAAATAAAAAAAATCTAATTCTAAAAACTAATGCCTTATTCAAAATTAAAATTCTCTTTACTAAAATAAAATGGAAATTAAAATGAAACTTAGACTAAACTAAAACTAAAGATTAACTTTAAAAAAACAAAATTTAACTTAACTCCTAACTATACAACACTTAAATAGAACAGAATAAAAAAATCTAACTCTAATTTAAACTAAATGAAATCTAATCAAAAATAAAATAAAAATCAAACTTAAGATCTAAACTTACCATACGCAGTCGAATTTTTTTTTGTTTTTTGTTGTTGCGTGTGCAAGTTGATGGCCAACAGCGGAAGGGCTGCGAACAGCGTTGAGCGTAGCAGCAAATGCATGTTTTGGAAGGGCTATGGGCAGCGTTACGAGCTTGGGGATGAGGCTGCGTGAGAGGCAGGGTTTCAATGTGGGTGTGAATGCAGGTTTCAGCAAAAGTGTGAAACGTGGACAGCAACAAATGAATGAAAACATTGTAGAAAAAAATACTAAAGGAGTTGCAGATCAGGTGATTAACTTGAATGGCACGCAAGGGCAGTGGATGAGTGAATTCGGTGGCAGCAAAGATGAGAATATGACTGCGCAGGTTTAGATGGTTGTGTGGGAGCCGCAGAAAGAAGCAGCGTGGGTAGTGGCAGAAGGACGCGAATCTAGAGGAGAAATGAGCAACTGAAGGAGTGAACAAATTTGCTGCATGAGGGGTCAATGGAGCTCGGATCAGATAGCACGCAGGTGAGGAAGATTGCAGCGTGAATGTAGCTGATTGAGATTTGTGTGGTGGCTTAAACAAATTTCGAAATCCTTCTGCAAAAAAGAACCTTCCAGGCAGCAGCAGAAAACCCTTGAATTTCCTCAGAAATTGTAAAAGAAATTTTAAATCAATCCGCTTCAGATTGCCTAATGGAAAACCCTGAAAATTTTTCAAACTCTGTACCTGCAATCTACAAAAAAAGAAAGAAAAAAAACGAACACCCAGAAATAAAATGTGCAATGAAGAAACCTAAAACCCTAACAAAAACCACCTAAATAATTATAGTAATTACAGCTCAGAGGCTCTAAATAGCCAGAATTGTCAATATGCCACAAAAATATTTTCAGAATTTTAAATTTAATGTGAGGTACTTCAGAAAACCCTTCATGCATTCAAAAAAAATTTCAAATAATAAGCCCGGGATCAAAACTGGCTAGGCTCTTTCAGAAAACGCAACCCGGGAGTTGGCTGGTTCAGCCGAGAACTTCCCCTAACGCCTGGTAAACTCAAAACTAAGAATATCCTGCATAGCTTAAATCAACCATCAACATAGAGGGAGAAAACAACAGAGAAATTCAGATCAAATGGAGATACATGCCATTATATTGCATAAATTAAACTATCATTCAAACCCCAGAGATCAGACAAGATACCTGTGCCTAAATCAATCTTCATCAAGCTATCATCAATGGCTGAAAATAAAATTATTTAGAAAAATAAAAGATCTTACAGCATTTCTATAAGAGTAACACCAGCAAGATTTTCAACCGCAAAGTCTTTCTTTATTGCACAAAAAATGACTACAAGAGAGCTTTCTTTAGCACAAGACTCACCAATCGAATGATCTCAAAAAACCCCTAACACCCTATTTAAAGGAAAATTTCCCAATGGCTAGTTCAAGTGATCCATGTCAAAATGATCTCGACTATCGATCAGAATCAAAATTCTCTTTTAATCTCATTCGTCAAATTTTTAAATGCATTTTAATATATAAAAATTAAATTCTGCATTTATTTACTCAAACTTTGACTTATTATTATTTTATTATTTTATTTAATTTTTCAAATATATATTTTTTTTTTTTATTTATTTTTAATTTTATTTTATTTATTTTATTATTTTTTGTTATTTTTTAGTTATTTTATTTTTATTTATATTTTTTATTATTTTTTATTTTTGGACCCTCGAATTTAGCCTTTGGAAAAAACACCTAGGACCTAGGACTTAGGACTTATGAAGATATAAAACATTTTCTAACCCTCAAGACACTTTACATCATGACTTTTACAATTTTACATCTCAAGGGGGAAAACCCATTTGACATAGACCCTCATAGACCACCCAGTGCTGCGACACATATAATCTAGCAAATCAAGCAATTTGTAATAATCTAACCAAATAATTAGGATTATTTCCAAATTACTTTTACATAGACTCGAAGCACATTAGGATTCCTCTAAGATTCTATTAACAAAATCCATTCCAGCATTGGGGTTACGCTGAAGCAAAACTCTACCAATCATGAATCGGCGAGACAAAAAACCTTCCGGAACGTAAATTATCACTAGAAAATTAGGTTTGCTTAGGCAATTTACATGGATGACTCAGATCTGCTAAGATTATTTACAATTTACACATGCAGACTGGGTTTACAACATAACATGATCGGGTCGACGATGACTGTCGAATGGTACGGACATGTCGATTAAGTGCTATCCCTTTTGCGAAAAAAGGGGGTGTACTACTATGGGTAGTTGACACGTAGTAGTCAACCTCTGGCTCCACTTGGGGACATGTTGCTGCATTGTAGGAATGTGAGAATCTAGAATCTACATCCATGCAACACAACAAAACATAAGTAGCGTCCATCCATAAATCATCATATAACATTAAGCACTGGAAAGATATAAGCTCTTCATTTATTAATTATCTAGTAAAAAGAAAATGTAATCCTAAAACAGAAATGAAAATGCCGAAATGACAAGGTGTAAGGTTAGAAATACAATACAGAGGATGCCCCATGGCATTAGATGCGTTCAATATAGTGTATCCTGAGCATTTGCCTGCTTTCAGGGAAATCTATTGGCTACTTCTCGGATGTGCCATGTCTAATTCTGAATACGGTAGGACTTTTCCCTATCCGAAAATCAAGCTGCTAGCCGCCATCTGATGCATCAAATCTTCTTCTCGTTCTCTTTCTTTTGCATTTCTTCTTTGTGGCAGGTTGTATTACTGATGATGTGGAACATTCTGCTTCAAAACTCTCAGATGAAGTATGTAAGATATGCGTGACATGTCTTTCTTCATCTTGCATTTGATCTTTATCATTTTTAATTTTATCTGGATCACCTTCAATTAACCACCTTTCAATCGAACCAATGACCTCCTCATAATAAGATGGAGCTTGTTGCAGCAAATAAGGAGGCTCTTGATCTATTGATGTTTCCTGGTTTCTTTCATCCTCTAACCGCTGTTGAAATTTATGTACCTGTATTGTAATGGCATCTATCTGGCTAGAGTGTTCAACTTTCATAGCACTGATTTCCCTAGCATGGTCTTCTTCCATATCTTTTATTACTTTATCGTTCTTTTCCTTTATGGTCATCAAGCAATGCTGCATAGAGTTTATCTCTTCCTTATGCTTTGCTTGCATGGTAGCCAACTGATTATTATGATCGAATGTCATGATAGTCATTTCTTCATCCATAGTTAATAAGTTGTTTTGCATAGAATTAATTTCCATATCATGATTAGCTTTCATGGTCATCATATTTTCCTCTAGGCCTGATAACTTGCTTTGCACAAAACTAATTTCTGTGTCATGATAAGTTTTCATGGCCTCAATTTCCTTAGCATGCTGACTTTGTATGTCGGTTACATGATCAGAGTGTTTAATTTTCATGATTTCGATCTCCTTATCACGTTTTTCCAAGTGGGTGCATAAAGTTCTCATATCATTGGTGTAATTAGTTACAATTTTTTCTTGATTGATCCCCAAATATTTTACCAGCCGCATTAGTTCTTCTGTAACTTACTTCTGATTTTCATTGTCAACACTGATTTTATAATTTGTCCCTGCTTTTCCATTATCATGGATTTGATCTGCAACGGTGCAGGTTGATGGCACATTCTGATATGAAGAATTGTCTTGAAATCTTTCATCGACAATTGGACCTTTTATAAGATTACTTTCATTCTGTTGCACAATTTTAGGGGCACAAGGCGAGCTATCTGGATTACCATATCTATCTTTAAAAGCATTGTAAATGTCTTGTAAATAAGTGAAAGAGTCTTCATAACAATTATTAAACCAATTCAAAGCATCACCCTCTAAAGAAAGGACAAATAGACGCATTTTGACATCTTCATGCTCATATTGAGGCAGTCTACAATACATGAATGTTATACGATAAAAACTCCATAAATGCCTTCTAACAGCGATTGAACCACCACCCGAGAACAAAGGTAATTTAGAAATGGCCAATTCCGATAAATCATGGAGATCATCAGTAAAATGACATGGTTTAAACGAATAATCCATGATGGATAACGAGGGACCAAATGGATGATAGAAAGAGATTTATGCTCAAGAAAATCAAGAGATGAAAGAAGTAGAGTCGCCACTTGAACAATGAATCTAATTCTAGGATCCAAAAAGAAACCAACAAGCAGATATGAGGGAGGCTTCTTGTCTGGGAAAAAATAAAAGAAATGGAGTTGTCACCCAAACAAGAAACGAACTGAAGAGTAGTTGCTGATATGATGAAAGATAAGGTGATGAAAAAGATCCAAATGATGCCAAAAAATGTTTACTCTGCCAGCTCAAATGAGAGATGAGAAAGATGAAAGAATGATGAATGTCGAATAAACCAAGGACAGAAAAAACTATATCCCCAGCAACGACGCCAAAAAAATGTTGTCGCACAGATCGTCACGACAACGTTCAGATTGGGGATTGTGACCCTGATCCGCGATCTCTCCGTTTAAGCCGTCTCCTAAGGCTAAGGGGGGGTAGACCCTATGGGATAAAGGATGACCAACTGTGGACCAGTTGGGTTGGGAGACACAACAAGGCAATTTAGCACCTGATTGATTTCGAAAATTAATGTACCAGTGCCTTATGGAGTTAATGATTAAATGATTATTTATTAAATGTTGCAGAAATATAAACCATATAAAACAATCATTTATCATCAAATAACCCAAGCGATGCAAGATGTTCAATAAACTCAACGCTTTAATAATGATCCAGCAATTAAACTTCAAGAAAAATCAAATGCTTTAAATGATCATAAAATTTAAATGCTGACTAATTACCACTTTCACATAGCTAACTTCAAAAAAACATTTAAGTGCATTTAACTATGCAAAAGTGGAACATAGGTACTAAAGACGCCAAAAAAATGAATTTTCAATTTTTAATTAAGCTTTTCAAAATTTTTAATTTTTATATATTTTTTTATATAAATAAAACAAAATTAAACTAAACTAAACTAAATGAAACTCAAAATTATTAAAATTAAATCCTAAAATCAAATAGATACTTAAAAAATCAAAACAAAATATGAACCCATTAAAATCTAATTTAAACTTTTTATTGATTTTTTTTTTTTTTTATGTATCTTTTTATGATTTAAAATTTAATTTAAAATGAAACAAAACTTAAAATCTAAATAAAATCTAATCTAAAACTAACCTAATCTATATACATAAAATGAAACAATATAGAATCTAAATTCTGAATAAAACTTAAATTCTAAGACCTGAAAAAAGAAACTTTTTATGCCCTTTTTTAATTTTTATTTTTTATTTATTTTTTTATTTTTTTTAAATGAAATAAAACAAAAAAATGTCTAATTCTAAACTAGATGAAAATAAAAACGTATACAAAAATGAAATCTAAAATTAAAAAAAAAATCTAATTCTAAAAACTAATACCTTATTCAAAATTAAAATTCTCTTTACTAAAATAAAAGGGAAATTAAAATGAAACTTAGACTAAACTAAAACTAAAGATTAACTTTAAAAAATCTTAACCTAACTCCTAACTATACAACACTTAAATAGAACAGAATAAAAAAATTGAATTCTAATTTAAACTAAATGAAATCTAATCAAAAATAAAATAAAAATCAAACTTAAGATCTAAACTTTACCAACGACTAAACTTACCATGCGTAATCGAGGTTTTTTTTTGTTTTTTGTGGTTGCGTGTGCAGGTTGATGGTCAACGGCGGAAGGGCTGCGAGCAGCGTTGAGCGTAGTAGCAAATGCGTGTTCTGGAAGCGTTACGGGCAGCGTTAGGAGCTTGGGGATGACGCTGCGTGAGAGGCAAGGTTTCAACATGGGTGTGAATGTAGGTTTCAGCAAAAGCGTGAAACGTGGACAACAACAAATGAATGAAAACGTTGTAGAAAAAAATACTGAAGGAGCTGCGGATCAGGTGATTAACTGGAATGGCACGCAGGGGCAGTGGATGAGTGAATTCGATGGCGGCAGAGGTGAGAATATGACTATGGAGGTTTAGATGGCTACGTGGAAGAGTGTGGGAGCCACAGAAGGAAGCAACGTGGGTAGTGGCAGAAGGACGCAAATCTAGCAAGGAAATGAGCATCTGAAGGAGTGAATAGATTACTTGTGAGGGGTCGATCGAGCTCGAATCAGATAGCACGCAGGTGAGGAAGACTGCAGCGTGAATGTAGCTGATTGAGATTTGTGTGGTGGCTTAAACAAATTTCAAAATCCTTCTGTGAAAAAGAAACCTTCCAGGCACAGCAGAAAACCCTTGAATTTCCTCAGAAATTGTAAAAGAAATTTTAAATCAGCCCGCTTCAGATTGCCTGATGGAAAACCCTGAAAATTTTCAAAATCTGTACCTGCAATCTGCAAAAAAAAAAGAGAAAAAAAACGAACACCCAGAAATAAAATGTGCAATGAAGAAACCTAAAACCCTAACAAAAACCAGCTAAATAATTACAGTAATTATAGCTCAGAGGCTCTAAATAGCCATATTTGTCAATATGCCACAAAAATATTTTCAAAATTTTAAATTTAATGTGAGGTACTTCAAAAAACCCTTCATGCATTCAAAAAAAAAATTCAAATGATAAGCTCGGAATCAAAACTGGTTGGGCTCTTTTAGAAAACGCAATCCGAGAGTTGGCTGGTTCAGCCGAGAACTTCCCCTAATGCCCGGTAAACTCAAAACTAAGAATATCCTGCATAGCTTAAATCAACCATTAACATAAAGGGAGAAAACAGCAGAAAAATTTAGATCAAATGGAGATACCTACCATTATATTTCAGAAATTAAACTATCATTCAAACCCCAGAGATCAGACAAGATACCTGTGCCTAAATCAATCTTCATCAAGCTATCATCAGTGGCTGAAAATAAAATTATGCAGAAAAATAAAAGATCTTATAGCATTTCCAGAAAAGTAACACCAGCGAGATTTTCAACCCCAAAGTCTTTCTTTATTGCACAAAAAATGACTACAAGAGACTTTTCTTTAGCACAAGACTCACTGATCGAATGATCTCAAAAGACCCTAACACCCTATTTAAAGGAAAATTTCCCAACGACTAGTTCAAGTTATCCATGTCAAAATGATCTCGACCATCGATGAGGATCAAAATCTCTTTTAATCTCATCTTTTGAATTTTAAATGCATTTTAATATATTAAAAAATTAAAATTATGCATTTATTTACTCAAAACTTTGACTTATTATTATTTATTATTATTTTATTTAATTTTTCAAAATTTTTATTTTATTTTTTTTAATTATTTTAAATTTTATTTTTATTATTTTTTAGTTATTTTTATTTTATTTATATTTTTATTATTTTTATTTTTGGACCCTCAAACTTAGCCTTTGGAAAAAACACCTAGGACCTAGGACTTGGGACTTATGAGGGGATAAAACATTTTCTACCCCTCAAGACACTTTACATCATGACTTTTACAATTTTACATCTCAAGGGGGAAAGCCCATTTGACATAGACCCTCATAGACCACCCAGATCTACAACAGAAATATAATCTAGCAGATCAAGTAGTTTGTAATAACCTGACCAAATAATTAGAATTATTTCCAAATTACTTTTACATAGACTCGAAGCACACTAGGATTCCCCTAAGATTCTAATGACAAAATCCATTCCGGCTTTGGGGTTAGGCTGAAGGAAAACTCTGTTGATCATGGCTCGGTGAGACAAAAAACCTTCCGAAACGTAGATTATCACTAGAAAATTAGGTTTGCTTAGGCAATTTACACACATGACTCAGATCTCCTAAGATTATTTATAATTTACACATGGAGACTGGGTTTACAACATAACATGATCAGGTCGACGATGACTGTCGAATAGGACAGACATGTCAATTAAGCGTTATCCCTTTTGCGAAAAAAGGAGTTGTACTGCTATTGGTAGTTGACACGTAGTGGTCAACATCTGGCTCCACTTGGGGACACGTTGTTGCATTGTAGGAATGTGAGAATCCAAAATCTGCATCCATGCAACACACAACAAAACATAAGTAGCGTCCATCCAAAAGTCATCATGTAACATTAAGCACAGGAAAGATACAAGCTCTTCATTTATTAATTATCTAGTAAAAAGAAAATCTAATCCTAAAACAGAAATGAAAATGCTGAAATGACAAGGTGTAGGGTTAGAAATACAATACAGACGATGCCCCATGGCATCAGATGCGTTCAATATAGTGTATACTGAGCATTTGTCTGCTTTCAGGGAAATCTGTCGACTGCTTCTCGGATTGTCATGTCCAATTCTGCATATGGTAGGACTTTTCCTTATCCGAAAATCAAGCTGCTCGCGGCCATCTGATGCATCAAATCTTCTTCTCGCTCTCTTTCTTTTGCGTTTCTTCTTCATGGCAGGTTGTATTACTGATGATGTGGAACATTCTGCTTCAAATCTCTTAGTTGAAGTATGTAAGATATGCGTGACGTCTTTCTTCATCTTGCATCTGATCTTTATCGTTTTTAATTTTATCTGGATCACCTTCAATTAACCACCTTTCAATCAAACCAATGACCTCCTCATAATAAGATGGAGCTTGTTGCAGCAAATAAGGAGGCTCTTGATCTATTGATGTTTCTTGGTTTCTTTCATCCTCTAACCGCTGTTGAAATTTATGTACCTGTATTGTAATGGCATCCATCTGGCTAGAGTGTTCAACTTTCATAGCACTAATTTCCCTGGCATGATCTTCTTCCATATCTTTTATTACTTTATCGTTCTTTTCCTTTATGGTCATCAAGCAATGCTGTATAGAGTTTATCTCTTCCTTATGATTTGCTTGCATGGTAGCCAGTTGATTATTATGATCGAATGTCATGATAGTCATTTCTTCATCCATAGTTAATAACTTGTTTTGCATAGAATTAATTTCCCTATCATGATTAGCTTTCATGGTCGTCATATTTTCCTCTAAGCCTGATAACTTGCTTTGCACAAAACTAATTTCTATGTCATGATCAGTTTTCATGGCCTCAATTTCCTTAGAATGTTGACTTTGTATGTCAATTACGTGATCAGAGTGTTTAATTTTCATGATTTCGATCTCCTTATCACGTTTTTCCAGGTGGGTGCATAAAGTTCTCATATCATTGGTGTAATTAGTTACAAATTTTTCTTGATTAATCCCCAAATTTTTTACCAGCCGCATTAGTTCTTCTATAAATTGCTTCTGATTTTCATTGTCGACACTGATTTTATAATTTGTCCCTGCTTTTCCACTATCATGGATTTGATCCGCAAAGGTACAGGTGGATGGCACATTCTGATATGAAGAATTGTCTTGAAATCTTTCATCGACAGCTAGACTTTTTATAAGATTACTTTCATTCTGTTGCACAATTTTAGGGGCACAAGGCGAGCTATCTCGATTACCATCTCTATCTTTAAAAACATTGTAAATGTCTTGTAAAGAAGTGAAAAAGTTTTCAAGACAATTATTAAACCAATTCAAAGCATCACCCTCTAAAGAAAGGACAAATAGACGCCTTTTGACATCTTCATGATCATATTGAGGAAGTCTACAATACATGAACATTATACAATAAAAACTCCATAAATGCCTTCTAAATTCTAACAGCAACTAAACCACCACCCGAGAACAAAGGTAATTTAGAAATGGCCACTTCCGATAAATCATGGAAATCATCAATAAAATGACATGGTTTAAATGAATAATACATGATGGATAATAAGGGACCAAATGGATGATAGAAAGAGATTTCTGCTCAAGAAAATCAAGAGATGAAAGAAGTGGAGTCGCCACTTGAACAATGAATCTAATTCTAGGATCCAAAAAGCAACCAACAAGCAGATATGAAGGAGGCTTCTTATCTGGGAAAAAATAAAAGAAATGGAGTCGTCGCCCAAAACAAGAAACGAACTGAAGAGTAGTTACTGATATGACAAAAGATAAGGTGATGAAAAAGATCCAAATGATGCCAAAAAACGTTGACTCTGCTAGCTCAAATGAGAGATGAGAAAGATGAAAGAATGATGAATGTCGAATAAACCAAGGACGGAAAAAACTCTATCCCTAGCAATGGCGCCAAAAAAATGTTGTCGCCCAAATTGTCACGACAACGCTCAGACCCGGGGTTGTCACTCTGATCCCCGATCTCTCCATTTAAGCCGTCTCCTGAGACTAAAAGGGGTAGACCCTATGGGATAAAGGATGACCAACTATGGACCAGTTGGGTTGGGAGACACAACAAGGCAATTTAGCACCTGATTGGTTTTGGAAATTAATGTACCAGCGCCCTATGGAGTTAATGATTAAATGATTATTTATTAAATGTTGAAGAAATATAAACCATATAAAACAATCATTTATCATCAAATAACCCAAGTGATGCAAGATGTTCAATAAACTCAACGCTTTAATAATGATCCAGCTATTAAACTTCAAGAAAAATCAAATGCTTTAAATGATCATAAAATTTAAATACTGACCAGTTACCACTTTCACATAGCTAACTTCAAATAAACATTTAAGTGGATTGAACTATGGAAAAGTGGAACATAGGTATTAAAGACACCAAAAAAATGAATTTTCAATTTTTAGTTAAGCTTTTCAAAATTTTTAATTTTTATATATTTTTTTATATAAATAAAACAAAATTAAGCTAAACTAAACTAAATGAAACTCAAAATTATTAAAATTAAATCCTAAAATCAAATAGATACAAAAAATCAAAACAAAATATGAACCCATTAAAATCTAAAACTTTTTATATGATTTTTTTTATTTTTTATGATCTTTTTATTTTTAATTTAAAATAGAAACAAAACTTAAAATCTAATCTAAAACTAACACCTAATCTATATACATAAAATGAAACAATATAAAATCTAAATTCTGAATAAAACTTAAATCTAAGACCTGAAATTAAAAAAAAAAAAAACCACTTTTTATGCCCTTTTTTATGTTTATTTTTTTAATATTTTTATATTTTTAAATGAAATAAAACAAAAAAAAAAAAGTCGTCTACTTCTATAGCTAAGCTAGATGGAAAATTTAAAATGTAAACACAAAATGAAATCTAAAATTAAAAAAAAAAAAAAATATAATTCTAAAAACTAATACCTTATTCAAAATTAAAATTCTCTTTACTAAAATAAAATGGAAATTAAAATGAAACTTAGACTAAACTAAAACTAAAGATTAACTAAAAAAAACAAAATTTAACCTAACTGCTAACTATACAACACTTAAATAGAACAGAATAAAAAAATTGAACTCTTACTTAAACTAAATGAAATCTAATCAAAAATAAAATAAAAATCAAACTTAAGATCTAAACTTGCCAACGACTAAACTTACCATACGCAGTCGAATTTTTTTTTGTTTTTTGTTGTTGCATGTGTAGGTTGATGGCCGACGGCGGAAGGGCTACGAGCAGCATTGAGCGTAGCAGCAAATGCGTGTTCTGGAAGGGTTGCGGGCAATGTTTGGAGCTTGGAGATGAGGTTGCGTAAGAGGCAAGGTTTCAACATGGGTGTGAATGCAGGTTTCAGCAAAAGCGTGAAATGTGGACAGCAGCAAATGAATGAAAACGTTGCAGAACAAAATGCTGAAGGAGCTGCGGATCAGGTGATTAACTGGAATGGCACGCAGGGGCTGTGGATGAGTGAATTCGATGGCGGCAGAGATGAGAATATGACTGTGCAGGTTTAGATGGCTGCGTGGAAAGAGTGTGGGAGCCGCAGAAGGAAGCAGCGTGGGTAGTGGCAAAAGGACGCGGATCTAGAGGGGAAACGAGCATCTGAAGGAGTGAACAAATTTCCTGTGTGAGGGGTCGATGGAGCTCGGATCAGATAGCACGCAGGTGAGGAAGACTATAGCGTGAATGTAGCTCATTGAGATTTGTGTAGTGGCTGAAACAAATTTTGAAATCCCTTTGCAAAAAAGAAACCTTCCAGGTAGCAGCAAAAAACCCTTGAATTTCCTCAGAAATTGCAAAAAAAAATTAAATCAATCCGCTTCAGATTGCCTGATGGAAAACCCTGAAAATTTTTCAAAATTTGTACCTACAATCTGCAAAAAAAACGAACACCCAAAAATAAAATGTGCAAGGTAGAACCCTAAACACCTAACGAAAACCAGCTAAATAATTACAGTAATTACAACTCAGAGGCTCTAAATAGCCAAATCTGTCAATATGCCACAGAATATTTTCAGAATTTTAAATTTAATGTGAGGTACTTCAGAAAACCCTTCATGCATTCAAAAAAAAATTCAAATGATAAGCTCGGGATTAAAACTGGCTGGGCTCTTTCAGAAAATGCAATCCGAGAGTTGGCTGGTTCAGCCGAGAACTTTCTCTAACACCCGGTAAACTCAAAACTAAGGATATCCTGCATAGCTTAAACAACCATTAACATAGAGGGAGAAAACAACAGAGAAATTCAGATCAAATGGAGATACCACCATTATATTTCAGAAATTAAACTATCATTCAAACCCCAGAGATCAAACAAGATCCCTGTGCCTAAATCAATCTTCATCAAGCTATCATCAATGGCTGAAAATAAAATTATGCAGAAAAATAAAAAATCTTACAACATTTCCAGAAGAGTAACACAAGCAAGATTTTCAACCCCAAAGTCTTTATTTATTGCACAAAAAATGACTAAAAGAGAGTTTTCTTTAGCACAAGACTCACCGATCAAATGATCTCAAAAGACCCCTAACACCCTATTTAAAGGAAAATTTCCCCACAGCGAGTTTGAGTGATCCATGTCAAAATGATCTCGACCGTCGATGAGGATCAAAATCTCTTTTAATCTCATCCTTCGAATTTTTAAATGCATTTTAATATATTAAAAAATTAAAATTTTGCATTTATTTACTCAAAACTTTGACTTATTATTATATTATTATTTTATTTAATTTTAAAAAAAATGATTTATTTTTTTAATTTATTTTTAAATTTAATTTTATTTTATTTTTATTATTTTTTTGTTATTTTTATTTTTATTAATTTTATTTTTGGACCCTCAAACTTATCTTTGGAAAAAACACCTAGGACCTAGGACTTAGGACTTATGAGGGGAATAAACATTTTCTAACTCTCAAGACACTTACATCATGACTTTTACAATTTTACATCACAAGGGGGAAAACCCATTGACATAGACCCTCATAGACCACCGAGTTCTGCGACACAAATATAATCTAGCAGATCAAGCAATTTGTAATAACCTAACCAAATAATTAGGATTATTTCCAAATTAATTTTACATAGACTCGAAGCACACTAGGATTCCCCTAAGATTCTAATGACAAAATCCATTCCGGCTTTGGGGTTAGGCTGAAGAAAAACTCTGCCGATCATGGATCGATGAGACAAAAAACCTTCAGGAACATAGATTATCACTAGAAAATTAGGTTTGCCTAGGCAATTTACATGCATGACTCAGATCTGCTAGGATTATTTACAATTTACACATGCAGACTGGGTTTACAACATAACATGATCGGGTCGACGATGACTATCGAATGGCACGGACATGTCGATTAAGCGCTATCCCTTTTGCGAAAAAAGGGGGTGTACTGCTATGGGTAGTTGACACGTAGTGGTCAACAGCTGTAACATGTTTCCTCTTAGCTGAAATTTCTCCTCCATAAGAAAAGTTCATGAGCTTGTTATGTTAATGCATGTCTATAGATCACTCCATCCTAGAGTAGGCACTGTGACTCCTCACATGCACATTTATAGATCACTCCATCCTGGAGTAGGCAATGTGAATCCTGGGCCATTTAACAATGTTCAAATCGACATGCCTAGCCAAAGTCCTTTATGGCTCCTCTAGTAAATGTATCAATCTCCTTTGGTCAAATTAGCATGACCCAGAAAAAGTCCTTCATGGCTTCTTAGGAGAGGATTTGCCCATGGACCATTCACCTCTAGCCAAACCAACATGTCCCAACCAAAGTTCTTTATGGTTTCTCAAGTGAATTTCATCTATCTCCTTTGGTCAAATCAACATGACCCAACCAAGTCCTTGTTGAAATTCTGTTAGATGATAGAATTTCTTATCATGGTAATTACTTGAGATGATATGTATTAGTTTCTTAGCTTTTACTGGTTTATTTATGTCATCAAGCAATTACACAATAGCAAAACATAAAGAACATATTGCACAAAAGATGAGACACCATAAATTAAGCTCCAAGCCAGGGCAAAACCCAACAAGGGGGAAAACCCAAAAATCCTTCTCTTATAGAATCAAACCAAAATGAGATATCCAAGACCAAGAACCAAAACTGCTACCAAAATATCAAGTCCAATTCTCCTCCAAGTCACCTCGAAAGTCAAAGTCAAACATGGTCAAACTATCCCAAATCTGGTCAACTCCTGAAATATTGGCCCTTGAAATTTTGGGCCTACAATAAGCTTTGAAATTCGGCCTCCTTTTCATTGAAATTCCTCCACATGTGCAAGTTTCCTTTCCTCCTACTTCGTCATTTTCTTTATTAGTTAGGATGATGAGTGAATGTACTCCAAAGTGATCGAAATGTCCTTTATATATATCTATCCAGGAGGTCGAATAGGTGGCTCTTGGAAGCCTCCGCTGACTTGTTCCCAAGGAGGTCTGACTTGTACATTTTGGTGGGATTTGATTCAATAAAAATTCAAAATTATTTTTCTTACAAATGTCCAAATGGGACATGATTCAAATACATTTTCTTTGACTCAAAATAATTTCTTTTTTACTCTTATAAGCATGAAGAACATGCTTTGACCAAAAATAAATAATAATAAAAAATATAAATATTACATTTTATTACATTATGAAGACTGACACTAGTTACATTTTCAACACTCCCTCTTAACTAAGGAGGTATTCATAATGAGACAAAACGATACTCTCAAGTTGAAATATTCATATAGGAAAAGATCCGAATTGGTAAGCATCAATGATGATTTAGATCATCATAACCAGCATTGTCAAAATATGAAGGATTTGACTAACAAGCTCTACCTCTCCACTAGATCAGAGCACAATGTTGGGAGGCATAAATTTGGACACCACTATCTCTCTAGGCACATACCCCATTCAAATATTCATTAGGTATGTCCTCACAGGGCTATTTCCTAATTCACCAGGGAATATCGGTGCTCAAGGCTATTTTTATCTTGGATTAATATACAAAGTACAAATCGTCAAAGTATATCGACCCTAGATGCTTATCCAATCCACCATCCTCCTTACTACTGCCTTTACTGAGGCTTACGATTGTTAGTCCTAACCTAGTACATGACACATGGAGAATACGGTGTCAACCCTCACTCCCTCTCAACAAGGGAGGAGATCCTCACTCCCTCTCAAACATGGAGAAATAACCACAGGCTTGAGCTTGTCTCAAAAATATTCATCACTGCATCTACTACCTGTTCTTTTGTGGAGATCTATTCACAGCTTCTCGGCTTCTATAACGAACTTCGACCTTCCTGGTTTTCGAACAATCTTCATATCGAATCCAATGTGTCATCAAATAGTTCATCAAGCATGTTATGGAGCCAAACTTCTTCATAGCTGATTTGCACAAGCCTTCACATCTTTCTTCGTATTGTAGCAGAATTCTGCTTCACGCTCTCCCAATTATTAATATTATCTTTATCAACATCAGTACTGTCGACCTAATCAATATGTTCCTGAATCTAACCAATCAGAGTTCCCTCTTTCCGGCTGATGTAGGTGAGCTTCTTCTTTTGTTTTGCCATCTAATTGACTTCTTCCTCCTTAATCTTCATGTTCTACCATGTTCTTCCAATTCTTCCTTTTGCTAATCAAGCTTAGATAGATCTTGTCTTGACTTGCAACCTCTATTAGAAGACTATGAAAGAACGAAGAGGCAAAGTACAAAGATAAAATAGCAACAATAATAATCAAAGAAAGGAGGTGTAGAATACTTATCTCTTTGAGAAGAGTCAACTCCCGCTTAATCTTGAATCTTTTCATCAACCTTGTGTCAACATGATGTCATTCTTGTCATTTTCAAGGAATAGGTGTAGGAAATACTGAGAGGGGGGTGAATCAATATTTCTTAGCAATTAACATTTTTTAATCCTTTTCAAAACATTAGTTATTCTTCAGTTATTATTAATGTTTTTCTTCAACAATTATAAATAATAATCAACAGTAGACAACACCATACAATAAGGCAAGAAGATAAAACAATAGACATGGAGACTTTAGGTGGAAAACCCCCTCCAAATAAAAAACGACCGAACGCTTCTCTAGTAATTGTCTTCTTCTCTCTTTAAAAGAAATATTAATTACATCAAGATTTCAGCTACAACTGAAGGATGCGTCAACCCCCTAATCCACAGGCCACAACTTGTAAGACACTACTAAACCCTAATATCCCGCTGCAACCAAAAGGATGCCCCAACGCCTTGTAGATCATGCCACAACCTGATCAGTGCCCCAACACTCTATTTACCATAGTTTTCAAAACCGTTTTTAAAAACCGGTTACCGGTCTAACCGGCCGGTTAGCAAGGCCGCCGGTCTAAACCGGCCAAAAAACCCGGTTGGAAAGGCCATTTCGCCAGTTTTTTGCCCTAAC
>APFE031338912.1:0-12365 GCA_000404065.3 Pinus taeda | reverse complement strand
ACGAATTTGGAAATTTAAGATTGACAGAGAAGGTGCAGATTCTCAAGAAATTAGATGAATTGCAAGGTCAGCCTAAAGCACTCAAGTTTATAATTAATCAGAAGGCGTTAATAACAATTTCGGTCTCACATCCAAATTGGAACAACAATGTCATCCATCTCATAAGCCTGATGATTTCTAAAAGAATATGTACATCAATGATATTTGAATTGGGATGGCAACATAAAGATGAATTAAATGAAAATTGTCGGTTATGGATACAACATTCAATTGAAAGTTCCACAAATATGTTTCAGATCTTCAAGTGGGAGCTTTTAGATGGTGTTGAACTGGCAGTACAAAAATCACCTGCAACTCGTAGTGCTTTTAAAGATTCGTTTCTTGACATAGACATAAGTGGTCTTCCGTTTTTGAACAAATGGGAAAAACAAGAAGCACAGTATACTCCACAACAACAGGGCCTACACAAGATAAAAACGAATCTCAGCAAAGGGGAATCTTCATCAGCAGCATCTAGCCGGACAACAATAATACAAGAAAAAGAAAAAGTAGAGATGACAGATGCGCAAGATCCAAATGAAGGAATCGATGAACAATACAATCGGGTCATGGCCAGGTACTATCAACAACAGTATGATGATTACGAACCGTCTCCAGGACCATCCGAAGAGGATCTTTGGGAAACGAGAAGTCCTACATGGTAGAATCTTTGTCAGCAATGTGATAAGGTTGATCACATGTTGTGACAGGATTCTTTTGTACAGAAAAGAATTGAGTAGACACCGTCGGTGGATAAAGATACCGACAGGACCCTCAATTATTTTTCTTTTGACGTCAGTGTTAGATAGGTATAACACTATATAAGAGAGTATTGGGAGATCGTTAGGATCATCCTGAGCATTGAGAGTGTTTTGAGTATGTGTGAGTCTGAGTTTGTAATAAGCTTTGTATTCTCTTGTTTTTATTAATATCGAAGCCTTCTGGGCCGCCTGTCTGAGGACAGTTCTTATAATCCAAAAGAGGTTTGAGCTGTAAGGCGCTGAAGTGAAGACCTATGAAGCTGAGGTCGTGTCGCGCATGATCGCCTGAGGATCAGATACCTGTATCAGAAGGGTGGAAGGAAAGCTTTATTTTCGAATAAGTCTTACTCAGCCTCTGTTTTTCGAGTAAGTCTTACTCAGCCTCCATTGTTAAGATTTCTGCAATTCAGCATTTTGATCCTTCAGCAAGTCTTATGTTGGGAATGCCATTTATAAATTCTGTTCTTCCAGTTACAATCAGTCAAGATAAGCTGGTTATTAATTTAAAAAAGAAAGCTATTGCTGTTCCTAGATTGTTTATTGCAAACTCTGAAGCCAGGAAAGAAAATAGCCAGAAAAGAATAGGAACCAGAAAACCAAAACAAGATTCTGATGATTGGCAGGAAGTATTACAATTCTATGAACAAAGAGCAGAATCAAAAACAAAACAATTGGCTTGTATAGATCCCAACTGGTCAAAAGAACAAAGTAATATCTATCAAAGATTGTTGAAGAGTTGTTCTGAAAACCCACAACAGTTTTGGCTGACAGAGAGCCCGATGCAAGAAATCGTCACTTTGCATGATAATGGCGTAAAAGGTAAGATGATTCCTTGTACCCCAGCAGATGAGCAGGAGATAAAGAAGCAGATAAAAGAATTACTACAGATGCAGCTTATTGAGCCCAGCGAATCTCATTATTCTTGTTCAGCATTTCTTGTGAGGAATCATTCTGAAATAGTAAGAGGTAAGCCAAGAATGGTAATAAACTACAAACCTCTTAATGCTATTACTCAGAGTTTTAACTATCCATTACCAAGACCTGAGACAATCATGCAGAAGATTCAGCACAGCAAAGTGTTTAGTAAGTTTGACATGAAGTCGGGATACTATCAGATTCAGATCCAACCAGAGGATAGGCATAAAACCGCTTTCATTTGCCCAGCAGGATTTTATCAGTGGAAAGTGGTACCATTTGGTTTAAAAAACGCCCCCGCATTCTTCCAGAGGAGAATGGACTATATTTTTGCTAAATATGATTTTATAGTCACATATATAGATGATATTCTTGTACATAGCCCAGATATACATACTCATTTAGAGCATTTAGAAATTTTCTTAAAAGAAGTTCAACAGCATGGAATAGTCTTGTCAGAAAGAAAAATGTCTCTGTTTCAAGAAAATATGGATTTTCTGGGAATTAATGTTGCTAATGGAGCAATCCAAATGCAACCTCATGTTTTAACTAAATTGACTCAGTTTCCTGATGAATTGAAGGATACCAAGACCATTCAAAGATTTTTGGGAGTCTTAAATTATCTTCACAAATACATTCCAAATCTATCAAAAAAGACAGCACCTATCAGAAAACATGAAAAACAAGGTTGGTCACAGGAAGCAACTGAAGCCGTTAAAAGTTTGAAAGAAGAATGCCAGCATCTACCAAAACTTCAACCACCAGGTGATGGATTACTTATTCTGCAGACAGATGCTTCTTTAGATTTTTGGGCTGCCGTTTTATTAGAACAAAGAAGAAATAGTGAAGGTAAACTTGAAGAGAATCTTTGCGGTTATGCTTCTGGGGAATTCACATCTAGTCAGAAGAACTATTTCATTGCTGAAAAAGAAACATTAGCTATCTTCAACGGGATACAAAGATTTGAGGTATATCTTACACCCGTAAAATTTTTAGTCAGAACAGATTCCAGAAATTTCAAATATTTCTTATCCGCCAAAATTTCAAGGCAAATTGCTAAAGGCAGAATATTAGCTTGGCAGATTTGGTTCCAACAGTTTGAATTTGAAGTTGAATGGATCCCAGGTAACTCAAATTTTCTGACAGACTCCTTGACAAGAGACATGAACAAAATGTATATAACTTGTAAATATTCAGTTTTCGAAATTCCAGGTAAAAAACCAGAAGATGACAGTTTTGCCACTTTTGTCGATAGATTCAGAATTCTGGAAAGCCATGTCAATTGGCTGACTGATGAAATAAAAAAGGTGGTAGGACTGAGGCTTAGAAGAAACATGTGGATTCGCAAGTGCCAAGCATGGCAATCAAAAAACTTGGGTATCTCCTTGGGCTTAGATGACAACTTGGTAAAAATATTTTCTTTACCAAACATGAAAGTCAAACTTTATTTCAGAAGCCTCAATGATCTATGGTCTAGCGTTTACACTAAAGAAATGATCTGGACCCTCATGATTTTAAATTATTATCAGATCATAGGTGGTGTAGATTTTGCATTCAGCCTATTCACAGGTGCTAAGATCTTAGATCTTGAAGAAATACCCATAAAGGAAGAAATGGTAAAATATTTGGTTTCATTAAAAATTCCAGATATTTTTGAAGAATTAGAATCAGCATTTCTCCAAAGGATTGATGAAAACTATGCAAATACTGACTCTTTCCCTCAATACGAGATTTTTGAAGGTTTTGCAAATTGGGAAATTAGAGGAGCAAAATGTACAAAAATTCCATCTACCAGAATCTCCCAGTGCATTCAGCGAACAGTGCAGTATTTGAAAACATTTTCATATCCTTGGGATTTTCATAGTCTAAGGATCCGAGATAACATTGAACCAAATCCTTTCAATCAAATCTTTAGTTATGAGAAAATTGGTAATTTTGAAACAGGTAACAATCAGGAGCTTATTAAGCAGCATGCCGAATGGTTTCACGAATTTGGAAATTTAAGATTGACAGAGAAAGTGCAGATTCTCAAGAAATTAGATGAATTGCAAGGTCAGCCTAAAGCACTCAAGTTTATAATTAATCAGAAGGCGTTAATAACAATCTCGGTCTCACATCCAAATTGGAACAACAATGTCATCCATCTCATAAGCCTGATGATTTCTAAAAGAATATGTACATCAATGATATTTGAATTGGGATGGCAACATAAAGATGAATTAAATGAAAATTGTCGGTTATGGATACAACATTCAATTGAAAGTTCCACAAATATGTTTCAGATTTTCAAGTGGGAACTTTTGGATGGTGTTGAACTGGCAGTACAAAAATCACCTGCAACTCGTAGTGCTTTTAAAGATTCCTTTCTTGACATAGACATAAGTGGTCTTCCGTTTTTGAACAAGTGGGAAAAACAAGAAGCACAGTATACTCCACAACAACAGGGCCTACACAAGATAAAAACGAATCTCAGCAAAGGGGAATCTTTATCAGCAGCATCTAGCCGGACAACAATAATACAAGAAAAAGAAAAAGTAGAGATGACAGATGCGCAAGATCCAAATGAAGGAATCGATGAACAATACAATCGGGTCATGGCCAGGTACTATCAACAACAGTATGATGATTACGAACCGTCTCCAGGACCATCCGAAGAGGATCTTTGGGAAACGAGAAGTCCTACATGGTAGAATCTTTGTCAGCAATGTGATAAGGTTGATCACATGTTGTGACAGGATTCTTTTGTACAGAAAAGAATTGAGTAGACACCGTCGGTGGATAAAGATACCGACAGGACCCTCAATTATTTTTCTTTTGACGTCAGTGTTAGATAGGTATAACACTATATAAGAGAGTATTGGGAGATCGTTAGGATCATCCTGAGCATTAAGAGTGTTTTGAGTCTGTGTGAGTCTGAGTTTGTAATAAGCTTTGTATTCTCTTGTTTTTATTAATATCGAAGCCTTCTGGGCCGCCTGTCTGAGGACAGTTTTTATAATCCAAAAGAGGTTTGAGCTGTAAGGCGCTGAAGTGAAGACCTATGAAGCTGAGGTCGTGGCGCGCATGATCGCCTGAGGATCAGATACCTGTATCAGAAAGGTGGAAGGAAAGCTTTATTTTCGAGTAAGTCTTACTCAGCCTCTGTTTCGAATGTTCAAGTGTACTCAGCCTCTGTTTTGAATGTTCAGTGTTTCCAATATTGAAGCTTTATTTTCGAGTAAGTCTTACTCAGCCTCTGTTTCGAATGTTCAAGTGTACTCAGCCTCTGTTTCGAATGTTCAGTGTTTCCAATATTGTGGTATCAGAGCCATACCTCGATTCTGTTAGTTTGAATTCTATAGACAGAGTCTGAAGATAGCCAGGTAGCCTTCGAAAAGTATTTCGTTTTGCGAATACTGAGTAAATAAACGCTACTTCAGTCAATCTCTGGAATAGAATTAGTCCAACTAAGTATGGCAAAATTTTTGAGATCTTTTTCTACGATAGATAAATCTTCCATTTCTGAGGTAGAAAATAGATCCCAGGAAACAGATATAATTGAACATGAAAAGGTAGAAGACCCAGAAAATTGGAATCCCCCGGCTTTAAACACAAAAGAAATTTATCCCGTTCCAGTAATGTTCAAGTTAACAAAGAAGGCCTATTTCAAAGAAATCGAGCTGAAAGTTAGAATTAAAGGTCCATCTGTTCAAATTATAGGTCTGAATTTGTTTTCTGATGAAGAAATTAAGAAGTTCAGAAAATATCATGTAGAAAAAAGATTCTTTTATCTGCATTTTGGAGGAATAAGGATAGGGTTAGCCCCTCTGGTTCGTAGAGGCTTAAATACTCCTTGTATAGCAGAACTCTTTGATACAAGACATAACATATATGATCATGCCCGAATTGGTACTATCCAAGGGAATCTTTCTTCGGGATGTCAATATGGAACAATCTTTCCTGACTATGCAATTAGCTTAACATATGTCCATCTCAAAGATTGCTGGAAGATACTAATAGGAGTTCAGGGTCTCTCGATGGTTGATGACAGTGAGTGTTTGTCAGTAATTGTTCAAACTTCATTCCAATTGACAAATACAGTGTATCCAAAGCTAAAACAACCAGTATTAAGAGATTGTGTTGTAGTAGGTGTAGGCAATGCGCAAATTGAAGGAGTTCATTATGATAAAGAAGCCTTGCCTAGTGATTGGTATATACAATATAAGTCTCTGGCTGCAGATAGTTCAAATAAATTGGTCAAGAGAATGTATGTAGCAGATAATTGTGTAAAAATCTTGCCGAGTCAACCTTCAATACCAAGACCAATTGCTTTGCCAGAAAAACATGTCTTACCAGCCCAAAGGGAACCAGTCCTTACCAGTGGAAGAAGGTCTTTTTATCGTCAGATCGCTATACCAGAAGAGCCTAGTACTTCCACTAGTACTCCAAGGTCTGATACTCAGCTATACATACCAGAAGAAAAGCCATTTTTAGCTGTCAATAAAATGTTTAGAACATATGTACATAATTTCCCACCAATAGATGAATTTCAGTATGCAGCTAAGAGATATGTAAAAGGAGGAAAATGGCCACCAAAAACAAAGTTTTGTACTACTTCATCTTTTTCAAAACAACCACCTACTAGAGCTGACTGTGCTCCATTATTAGAACACAATTCACAAAATCCAAGTGATATGGATCAAGTACATCAGATAGGAAATTATCTGACCACTTGGTGTGCTTATGCCGAAGATGTTCTAGATGATCTAGGTGAACAAGCTGAGCTTATTAATGCAAATCTGAAATTACTATATGATGAGCAACAGAGAGAGAAACAAGAAAAAGAAGAAAGGAGAAGAAGAAAACAAAAGAAAAAGGCTAGAGAAATTCCAAAATTTCATAGAGATATGTCTGTCCCTAATCATTGGGATTTAGAAGAAGAAAGCAAGGAGAAATCAGAAGAAAATACTTCTACAGATGAAGGTACTTCTAAAGATACTGGGAAGTTAACCAGTGAATCCAAGACCTTCAGAGTTCACAAACCTTTTGAGTCAAAGAAAGAAGTGATGACTTTGTCTGAAGCCGCCTCTAGATTTCCATCCTTTATTTTGCCATCTATACGTAACCAGAATAAGGCACATATATTTAGAGAAGTTGCTAAGTATCCTAGAATTGAAGAAGACCTGTCAGCAGCAAACGCTAGTGGCTACATTCTAGATCTAGATAATTCTTCTAACCCAGGAGAATCTATTAGAATATGGATAGGAGCCCTATATCAGATGCAGGTTACAACAAAACTGGATAATGTATCTATTATACTTTTAGCAGAGAAAAGAATGGCAGGAATGGTCTACGACTGGTGGATGGGACCACCTCCGGAAGAAAGAATTGCCGTCATGGAATCAGGATTAGCCACTCTAGAAGTGCTACTTAAAACACAGTTCGTTCCAGAACCGATTGATGAAAGAAAACAACTTCTAACTGATCTTAGCAGGATGGAATTAAAAGATCTAAAATATTTAGATCAGTTCAGTAAAGATTTTATGGCTAAGGTTTATAAAGCTAATCTTTCAAATGATGTGGCTCAGAAAATCGCATACTTGACAAAAATACCAGGCAATTTAGGAGACCTCATAATGAAAGATATAGAATTGCAATATAAAACATTAGAGCAAATATATTGGGTGGATCTTCTGTTTAGAGTTTCAGAAAAGGTTAAATATTTATGTTGGCAGAAGAAAGCTAATGATATTACTCCAAGCTCCAATGTTTGTCAAGCAGTATTGCCATGGACACCTTTTAAGAAAAGAAAATCAAAGAGGTATGGCAAATACAAACCCAAGAAAGTCTCTAATCCAAGAAAGCCATTCAGAAAATATAAATTCTTGAAGAAAAGAAGAAATCCAAGAAACAATAATTGTTGTTTCATTTGTAAAAAAGAAGGACATTTTGCAAGAAAGTGCCCACAAAAATCATCCAGTGCTTTAAAAGCCTGTATAGACATTCAAGATTTCCAGGATGATTGGTCAATTGTAAATTCAAATGATGAAGTTTCAGATGTCTATATTTTGACTGAAATATCAGATGCCGAAGCAGAAGAAGACGAAGAAACTGTACAAAAAATGAATGTTTGTAGGTCATGTTCCGATGACGAATGGTCAGACGAAAAGCATTATAGTGAAGAAGAAAGTAGCACAGATTATGATGTTACCAGCGAAACCTCATATGATTCAGACAATGAGTCTGTAAGCACTGCTTCATTATCAATCAGGCAAGGTAAACAACCTATGCCACCCTACCCTCAGATAAATGCTTTTTGTCCATTCGAGAAGAAAACAACTGTTTCCACAAGTTTACCTCAACCAGAAATTAAGAGAATAGAAGAAAATGGGTTGTTAAAAAAGATTGTCAAAACAGATAGCCTCATTTATATCCCGGTTCAGGTTCAAGTAAGAAATGAATGGATTTCAGTTGATGCTTTTGTTGACACCGGTGGATCAAATAATTTGGCTAGACCCTCTTTATTCAAATCACTGTGGAAACCACTTAAAAATATTTTGGTTTCAGAAACCATAGGAGGATCTGTGAATCTAACACATTATGTTGATAATATCTCTTTAAAAGTGGGAGGGAGTATTGTTAAGATTTCTGCAATTCAGCATTTTGATCCTTCAGCAAGTCTTATGTTGGGAATGCCATTTATAAATTCTGTTCTTCCAGTTACAATCAGTCAAGATAAGCTGGTTATTAATTTAAAAAAGAAAGCTATTGCTGTTCCTAGATTGTTTATTGCAAACTCTGAAGCCAGGAAAGAAAATAGCCAGAAAAGAATAAGAACCAGAAAACCAAAACAAGATTCTGATGATTGGCAGGAAGTATTACAATTCTATGAACAAAGAGCAGAATCAAAAACAAAACAATTGGCTTGTATAGATCCCAACTGGTCAAAAGAACAAAGTAATATCTATCAAAGATTGTTGAAGAGTTGTTCTGAAAACCCACAACAGTTTTGGCTGACAGAGAGCCCGATGCAAGAAATCGTCACTTTGCATGATAATGGCGTAAAAAGTAAGATGATTCCTTGTACCCCAGCAGATGAGCAGGAGATAAAGAAGCAGATAAAAGAATTACTACAGATGCAGCTTATTGAGCCCAGCGAATCTCATTATTCTTGTTCAGCATTTCTTGTGAGGAATCATTCTGAAATAGTAAGAGGTAAGCCAAGAATGGTAATAAACTACAAACCTCTTAATGCTATTACTCAAAGTTTTAACTATCCATTACCAAGACCTGAGACAATCATGCAGAAGATTCAGCACAGCAAAGTGTTTAGTAAGTTTGACATGAAGTCGGGATACTATCAGATTCAGATCCAACCAGAGGATAGGCATAAAACCGCTTTCATTTGCCCAGCAGGATTTTATCAGTGGAAAGTGGTACCATTTGGTTTAAAAAACGCCCCCGCATTCTTCCAGAGGAGAATGGACTATATTTTTGCTAAATATGATTTTATAGTCACATATATAGATGATATTCTTGTACATAGCCCAGATATACATACTCATTTAGAGCATTTAGAAATTTTCTTAAAAGAAGTTCAACAGCATGGAATAGTCTTGTCAGAAAGAAAAATGTCTCTGTTTCAAGAAAATATGGATTTTCTGGGAATTAATGTTGCTAATGGAGCAATCCAAATGCAACCTCATGTTTTAACTAAATTGACTCAGTTTCCTGATGAATTGAAGGATACCAAGACCATTCAAAGATTTTTGGGAGTCTTAAATTATCTTCACAAATACATTCCAAATCTATCAGAAAAGACAGCACCTATCAGAAAACATGAAAAACAAGGTTGGTCACAGGAAGCAACTTAAGCCGTTAAAAGTTTGAAAGAAGAATGCCAGCATCTACCAAAACTTCAACCACCAGGTGATGGATTACTTATTCTGCAGACAGATGCTTCTTTAGATTTTTGGGCTGCCGTTTTATTAGAACAAAGAAGAAATAGTGAAGGTAAACTTGAAGAGAATCTTTGCGGTTATGCTTCTGGGGAATTCACATCTAGTCAGAAGAACTATTTCATTGCTGAAAAAGAAACATTAGTTATCTTCAACGGGATACAAAGATTTGAGGTATATCTTACACCCGTAAAATTTTTAGTCAGAACAGATTCCAGAAATTTCAAATATTTCTTATCTGCCAAAATTTCAAGGCAAATTGCTAAAGGCAGAATATTAGCTTGGCAGATTTGGTTCCAACAGTTTGAATTTGAAGTTGAATGGATCCCAGGTAACTCAAATTTTCTGACAGACTCCTTGACAAGAGACATGAACAAAATGTATATAACTTGTAAATATTCAGTTTTCGAAATTCCAGGTAAAAAACCAGAAGATGACAGTTTTGCCACTTTTGTCGATAGATTCAGAATTCTGGAAAGCCATGTCAATTGGCTGACTGATGAAATAAAAAAGGTGGTAGGACTGAGGCTTAGAAGAAACATGTGGATTCGCAAGTGCCAAGCATGGCAATCAAAAAACTTGGGTATCTCCTTGGGCTTAGATGACAACTTGGTAAAAATATTTTCTTTACCAAACATGAAAGTCAAACTTTATTTCAGAAGCCTCAATGATCTATGGTCTAGCGTTTACACTAAAGAAATGATCTGGACCCTCATGATTTTAAATTATTATCAGATCATAGGTGGTGTAGATTTTGCATTCAGCCTATTCACAGGTGCTAAGATCTTAGATCTTGAAGAAATAAAGGAAGAAATGGTAAAATATTTGGTTTCATTAAAAATTCCAGATATTTTTGAAGAATTAGAATCAGCATTTCTCCAAAGGATTGATGAAAACTATGCAAATACTGACTCTTTCCCTCAATACGAGATTTTTGAAGGTTTTGCAGATTGGAAATTAGAGGAGCAAAATGTACAAAAATTCCATCTACCAGAATCTCCCAGTGCATTCAGCGAACAGTGCAGTATTTGAAAACATTTTCATATCCTTGGGATTTTCATAGTCTAAGGATCCGAGATAACATTGAACCAAATCCTTTCAATCAAATCTTTAGTTATGAGAAAATTGGTAATTTTGAAACAGGTAACAATCAGGAGCTTATTAAGCAGCATGCCGAATGGTTTCACGAATTTGGAAATTTAAGATTGACAGAGAAAGTGCAGATTCTCAAGAAATTAGATGAATTGCAAGGTCAGCCTAAAGCACTCAAGTTTATAATTAATCAGAAGGCGTTAATAACAATCTCGGTCTCACATCCAAATTGGAACAACAATGTCATCCATCTCATAAGCCTGATGATTTCTAAAAGAATATGTACATCAATGATATTTGAATTGGGATGGCAACATAAAGATGAATTAAATGAAAATTGTCGGTTATGGATACAACATTCAATTGAAAGTTCCACAAATATGTTTCAGATTTTCAAGTGGGAACTTTTGGATGGTGTTGAACTGGCAGTACAAAAATCACCTGCAACTCGTAGTGCTTTTAAAGATTCGTTTCTTGACATAGACATAAGTGGTCTTCCGTTTTTGAACAAGTGGGAAAAACAAGAAGCACAGTATACTCCACAACAACAGGGCCTACACAAGATAAAAACGAATCTCAGCAAAGGGGAATCTTCATCAGCAGCATCTAGCCGGACAACAATAATACAAGAAAAAGAAAAAGTAGAGATGACAGATGCGCAAGATCCAAATGAAGGAATCGATGAACAATACAATCGGGTCATGGCCAGGTACTATCAACAACAGTATGATGATTACGAACCGTCTCCAGGACCATCCGAAGAGGATCTTTGGGAAACGAGAAGTCCTACATGGTAGAATCTTTGTCAGCAATGTGATAAGGTTGATCACATGTTGTGACAGGATTCTTTTGTACAGAAAAAGAATTGAGTAGACACCGTCGGTGGATAAAGATACCGACAGGACCCTCAATTATTTTTCTTTTGACGTCAGTGTTAGATAGGTATAACACTATATAAGAGAGTATTGGGAGATCGTTAGATCATCTTGAGCATTGAGAGTGTTTTGAGTATGTGTGAGTCTGAGTTTGTAATAAGCTTTGTATTCTCTTGTTTTTATTAATATCGAAGCCTTCTGGGCCGCCTGTCTGAGGACAGTTCTTATAATCCAAAAGAGGTTTGAGCTGTAAGGCGCTGAAGTGAAGACCTATGAAGCTGAGGTCGTGTCGCGCATGATCGCCTGAGGATCAGATACCTGTATCAGAAGGGTGGAAGGAAAGCTTTATTTTCGAGTAAGTCTTACTCAGCCTCTGTTTCGAAGTCTTACTCAGCCTCTGTTTCGAATGTTCAGTGTGTATTAATTTGTGGAAAGAATTATTTCGAGTAAGTCTTGCTCAGTTTTTGAGGTCTTTTCAGCCTCTGTTTCGAATGTTCAGTGTCATTTAATTCATCTTTATGTTGCCATCCCAATTCAAATATCATTGATGTACATATTCTTTTAGAAATCATCAGGCTTATGAGATGGATGACATTGTTGTTCCAATTTGGATGTGAGACCGAGATTGTTATTAACGCCTTCTGATTAATTATAAACTTGAGTGCTTTAGGCTGACCTTGCAATTCATCTAATTTCTTGAGAATCTGCACTTTCTCTGTCAATCTTAAATTTCCAAATTCGTGAAA